>PVKZ01005662.1:0-48688 GCA_004027375.1 Macroglossus sobrinus
AGTTATTGTTTGACTATTACTCCTGGAAACCTAACAGTTGCCCATGGGAACCTAACAGTTACCCATGGGAACCTAACATTTTAACAGTACACTTTCTGCTTCTGTACCCCCGCTTGCACAACCCACCTTTAGGGTGACAGGTAGAGAATAGAAGAAATATTAAACCTTTGTGATTTAGACAGAATGAAGAATGAGATTTGGGGCTTAAAACTCTTGTATCTTTATGTTTCGGGGCTGCTCCTTTGGAAGGACAGCCGCCGGCTAATAAACTGCCTCTAATATCAGAGCACTCAGGTTGAGTCTGGTTATTCCGGTCACAACAAGATGAAACTTCAAAAATACAACATGTAAGGCAAAAAATTTAATGAGTGTGATACATAGAAAATTTAAATTTCTGTTCAACAAAGAGCATCCTTAAAAAGTTAATAGAATGGAATAAGAAAAGTTATTTTTAATGCCTAAAACTGAAAAGGACCAATATTCAGAATACAATATTCAATAAACTCTCAAATCAGCAAGACGTGGATAAAACCTAAATAGAAAAAATGGTCAAAGGAGAACCAGAGGAAGAAAATTTTCAGAGGGGAAAATACAAAAACTTAACAAGTACTTGAAGAGATGTTATTACTAAATAAGAATGAATACAAATAAAAGCAACAAGCTATCACTTCATACTTGTTAAACAGGCAAAATTAGAAAGCTAGATAATTTACTTCTGCTGAGGTGTAGATATGTGCAGCTATACTTAGAAGAGCAATCTGGCAATACCTAGTCAAAATAAGTAAACAAACATTCTTTGACCCAGAAAGTCTATTGTACATATATATCCCAAGTAAATACTTAAGCAGTTCCATAAAAGAACATTGTCTCAAGATACACGTGCTCATGTTCCTTGAAGCCCTATTTGTTCTGGCTGAGGGTGTGGGGAGCCGTTCTTATCAAGGTTCTCATACCTGAGATCTAGGCAACTTCGCCCTGGGACAGGGTCTGCCTCGCCCTGTGCTATCTGATAGGATAGACAGCATAAAGTCAGTTGCCCTGACATGCCCTGACATGCCCTGGGCCCCTTGAGCCATTTGCTTAAACTAATCTGACCTTGCAGCTCCCTCCTCTCCCCGACCCTTCTGCATCTTTTGGTCATATAAGGAAATAGAATGTTCTGCGGTTCGGTATCCAAGGCAACCGTACTTATGCAAATCCTCCTCCCCCTTATATACTCTACCCCTACCTACAATAAATGAGACTTGATCAGAAAGCCTGTCTTGTCTCCATTCTTCGCGTTTCTTGTCCCCCTTCTCTTTCAGTGCTTGGGGCCCCCGTTGACTGTCCCGCGGGTCAGGACATGGGAGGTGCTGGTTATCTAGGTGTCCATTTCCAGGAAATAAATGTAAAACGTGGTGGACCAACATCTTGGAATATCGGAAAGCAGTTAATTACAAGCAACGTATTTGCACAAAGCAGCATAAAGACATCTTTAAAATATTGTGCTTAGAAGAAGAAAGTAACAAAATAAGATATATAACTCAATTCTATAAATTGAAAAACACACACACACAAAGACCAAAATATTCATTTTGTTAAAACACATACAAACCAAAAGATATGTGTTAAACGTTATGGTTTCTATGGGAGAAAGGGCATGGAAATGGGATGTAGAGATAAAATGTAAGAGAGGACTTTCATGGACCAGGAATGATAGCATGCCATGAACCATTACCTCAATGCTTTTTATTCTCTGTGCCACTTCCTGTCATTCCTAGGACTATTGGAAATAGTCTTATTCAAGAAAATTGGTAGGCATGGATATTGAGAAGCTCACAGGCAATCTGAATCTTTACTCATTCATATCCCGTGCAAAGGGGTGATGAGATACAAGACATTTTCCCTGCCTGCATCCCCCATCAAGGACAACTGCCAAGAATACTGCTCACAAGTTCAGGTGTCATTTAATTTAGAATTTTCCTCAGTATGACAGAATTTCCTTCTGCTACCCCCTAAAACTCATGCTGGCATATCCTCATGTGGATATATGGGAACATACAGGTTACAAAAAACAGAAATATAAGGCTTTATTATTACCAGGTCTTTATTGCCATATTACTACTCAGTTTGCCATCATTTATTGCTCTCTCAATTCCCTACATATTATCTCAAGTCATAAGATGTGAGTGGGGAGATAAGCCTGGGAATTGAACAGTCCCTAAAAACACCATTAATTATTACCTCACCTTGTTGCTGTGAGTCATCCAGAAAGATAAACATCCCAATACAGTCAATTCAGTCTAAGAGCCCAAGTAGTAATTTATCCATTTCAGAGAACTAAGTGTGGAAAAAAGAGTGAATGGGAAGAAAGTGGGAGAATAAAGGAGAGAGAAGAGGAAGGGAAAGGAAAGACTATAGTCCTTGCTTTGGTGTTGGAGTAAGTATTGAAGCATTTCAAATTAATTGTGTTTGTTGTGGCCAATATTGAATAGACCAAACCAAGCATGCTCTCAGAGATTGTTTAAGAGCCAGCGGCTGTCCTTGCTAGGAGCAGCCCCAAACAAGAATCATGTCCAGCTTATATACAATTAATTATTTCTCATGCCAGGCAAGCAAGCAGGGTGACACAAGCTAAAATTGGCAGTTAGCGTATAAGCTCATTGTTACATTGTTACAAATTTCATTATTAACGGGAGGTGGTTAAGGGTTCTGGGAACTAGGCATTTTGCTTTAGTTAAACATTACTAAAATATGGACCTCCTTTGTCTAGTTTTCAGGTTTTTTAATTAACTCTTTTCTTATCACATTTCAGCAGTCTGTCACATTCCCCACTGGTTTTCAGGCACATATTAAATCTTTGATTCTCCATAAACTGGGGGTAACTGAGGTACCCCTGTTACTTGAGTAGATAATATCATTAATTTAACAGCCTGGACTCTCGCTTAACTCTTTGTCTTATTAAGGCTAGACTATCTCTAATTATGCCAGAGTGGTTGGTATAAAAATAGTAAGTTTAGAAATAACAAGTCTAAGCCCCTTCTATTCTGCAGTACAACTTCAGCCAATGAGTTAGGGACTTTTCTAAGTGATTAATAGACTTTTCTAGGGTAAGCAGATCTTCATTTACCTGATGCTTAAGGCCTTAAAGTTGGAGTTTCCAGTTACTAGAGCGGCTGTTCCTACTGTTGCCTACCCTGCGACTCTGAGCCCTACTAGGAGTGGCACTAGGATGGGGGTTCTCTTTCTTCTTGTCTCTTCTTAAGTTACTTGTAAATGTTCCCGTCCCCCTTCTCCAGAATAGAAATATATTTGTGGCATTATATGTACCAACACACAAAATCCTGTTCTATTATTCCAATAGTGTAGACTTATGCAAGGGGTTAACCCGGTGTCGCAGGCAAACCAAGTCCCATTCGGAGCTGCAAGGTAATTACTGGAGTGCCCCTCGACCTTAACAGTATTATTACAATTTCTATCATATTGTGAATTATTTACAACATAGCAAGGGGTGTGCAAGCAAGTACCCTGCCCCTGTAAATCACCGAGGGTTAACTTTGGGGAACTTCCTCATGGGTAAACAATAGCATTGGGCTAGTGACATTCTGAATATTATTACTATTATTTCCTAAAATGGCTACAGTGCCAAGTCCTACATAATAAGGGGGGGCTGGGTTAAGACAAAGCCAACAATCACCTGTTACATTAGGGTTACTAGAATTAGCAAAAGAATAGACTGCATTTAACATATTTAAAAGATAGACCTGTGGGATGAAAAACTTTGTCCTAGTTTCTGGATTGGTGTGGGAATAGACACACTCTGAGGGGCTCTGGTTGTAGTTACTGCCCCCTTGGGTCTAGCTGGGCTGGGGTTCAGTACAGGATTAGGCCCAATAGGTTGGAGTAAAGTCTTCACTGGTTTCTTCTGTATAGTTATTAAAAACCCTGAGTCTGTACCCAAGACATGTAGTCTAAGACCCCATGGTTTTCCCCATTAGCCAGACAGGATCAGTTCATTGTTTTACAATTATGATTATTGGGTTACAATTTCCTGGTGTTTGGCATCTAGTCTGTGTTGGGCGGTTAACCGTTAAGAAAAGTCTGTATTTTTACAATAGTGCAATAGTTTCACAGCCCCAACTGGCACAGTAGTACTGATTTGTCCCAGTGTAGTAGGAACTATTGATCTGAGGGCACATGTATAGTTGCACCTGTTGCAAACCCTTTTTATTTCAGTCTAGTCCGTACCCTACCAGGAACCCTTTAAAAAACTGGCCCCAAATCCTGATGATGGAATAGTGTTAAAAGTTTTTTCTAGTATATTACATAAAACTACCTGAAAAGAATGCTGATACAGGGTAGAGTTATTAGCGATGTTAGTTCCAGTGTCAAAATGGGTTAAGTCTTATCTAACCAAAAAGGGTTGGTGAGGATTAGCAGCGTCACAAACTGCAAGTACAAATATTAAACACGTGAAAGTCTTAACTTGAGGGGATCTCCGGTAGACGTTGCCTTCTATCTCAGGCTGGACCGCTTTGAGTCGGGTGTGGTGGATCCAATGGCTGTTGGCGTTAAGATGACAGGAACTGGGCCTTCTCACTGAGGCTCTAGAGCAGCAGGTTGTACTTTCTTTATCCAGACCCAATCACGTTGTTGGTGAGAGTGAGGCTAGGGAGAGAAGTGCTTGGCTTCTCTGGTGGCCAACACCAGGTGATTCACATCCCTACAGGCTAACTGTAAAGCCTGCAAAGACTTAAGCAAGGATATATTATGTACTTCTATTTCCTTTTTACTTCCTAGTTTGGGCAGTAAAGGGGATGGACGCCCAAACATTATTTCATAAAGTGTTATTCCTTTTACATAGGGGGTACATCTAGCATGGAGAAGTGTTAAGAGAAGGAGACTTACCCAATTTTCGCCAGTTTCCAGTTTATACTTAGTCATGTCTCCTTTAAAGTCCTATTCATCCTCTCTACCTGGTCTGAACTTTGAGGTCTATAAGCATAGTGCAATTTCCACTCTATTCCTAGTAATTTTGCCATAATTTGACTAGTTACAGCAATAAACGCTGGGCCATTGTCGGACCCCAATATTATAGGCTGGCCAAATCATGGAACTATCCCTGACACTAATTTCTTAGCTTTTACTTGTGCAGTTTCATGCTAAATGGGATAAGCCTCAGTCTATCCAGAGCATGTGTCAATAAAAACTAACAGATACTTAAATCCAAAAGTTCCAGATGTAACTTCTGTAAAATCAAGCTTCCAGTGTTCCCCAGGTCTCTTTCCCCTGAGTCTTACTCCTTGTTCTGTGGAGGTCCTTCCTTGGTTTACTTGTGCACATACTGCACACCTCTTAGCCACATCCTTGGCTAAACTTTTCAGTCCTAGAACATAATAATCCCTTTTCAATAGTTCAAACAATTTAGTTTCTCTCAGATGGGTGGACTGATGTGTTAAGTCCACTAAGGTCTTTCCCAAAGCCTGAGGAAGGGGCAGTCTTCCATCAGGGAGCATTCTCCATCCTTGCTCTCCTTCTTTTCGTCCCAGTTTTTCACTTAGTTCTAAGTTGAATGGGGTATACTCAGACCTTTCTTCAAAGGTCAGGGGAAGCTTCAGAGGCAAAATGTTTACGGGTCCCACTGGTTTTCTGGCAGCATCCTTTGCTATCTGATCTGCAAAGGAATTCCCTTGTGCCACTTCAGTCTCTGCATTTTGGTGCCCAGGATAATGAATTATGACTACCCTTTGGTAGCCAAATAGCTTCTAACAGGGCTAAAATCTCTCCCCTGTTTTTAATTTCTTTGCCTTCCGATGTTAAAAGTCCTCTTTCCTTATATAAGGCTCCATGTAAGTGGGCAGTAGCAAAAGCATATCTACTGTCTGTATAGATGTTTACAGTCTTGTTTTTTCCCTACCGTAAACCTTGGG
The DNA here is from genome assembly GCA_004027375.1 of Macroglossus sobrinus. Classification (NCBI taxonomy): domain Eukaryota; kingdom Metazoa; phylum Chordata; class Mammalia; order Chiroptera; family Pteropodidae; genus Macroglossus; species Macroglossus sobrinus. The sequence goes on from PVKZ01005662.1 coordinate 5,910, forward strand.
TTAAGACTATAAGTTCAGCCCTTTGTGCCGATGTGCAATAGCTTAAGGCCTGTGCCCATATTACATCCCCAACTGTTACTATGGCTGCCCCAGCATACCTTACTCCTTTGGATACAAAACTGCTTTCATCGGTAAATAATACCGCATCTGGATTAGGCCATGGCTCATCCTTCAAGTCCGGCCGTAGTCCAGTCACCTGCTCAAGGTGCTGAACACAGTCATGTAATGGAGCCTGTGGGTCATCATCCAGAAGCAGCGTGGAGGGGTTCAGGACTGCAGTTTTCAAAAACTGGATCTATGGGGGGTTAAGCAACAGTACCTGATACTGAGTAATCCGGGCGTTGAAAATTCATCTCTCAGGAGGGCTGCGCAGCATGGCTTCAACCGCATATGGGGTCACAATCTGGATATTCTGACCCAAGGGCAATTTCAAGGCTTCTCTGGTCAACATGGCAGTAGCAGCTAGTGCTCTCAGGCAATTAGGCCATCCTCCAGCTACAGAATCCAGTGTCTTTGAGAAATATGCCACTGGTCACTTCCAGGGTCCCAAAGTCTATGTAAGGACCCTGTGGCAATTCCTCTTACCTCAGTCACAAATAGCTGGAATGGTTTTTCTAAGTCTGGCAAGGCCAGGGCTGGGGCCAAAATCAAGGCCTTCTTTAGAGTCTCAAAGGCCTGTTGTTGTTCAGCTTCCCAAGTTATTTTTTTCTTCCCTCCCCACTGTGCTAGTGTATAGGGGTTTGACCACGTCTGCAAATCCAGGGATCCAGAGGCGGCAGTAACCTATTGCCCCTAGAAATTCTCAGACTTGTCTTTTGGTCTGCAGGGTAGGAATGCCAAATATTGCCTGAATTTTACTGAGTGAAAGTTTTCGTGTTCCTCCCTCCAAATTATATCCTAAGTACGTAGCCTGGGAAGTGCAAAGGTGGACCTTTTTAGCAAATACTCTATACCCTTTTCCTGTAATTCTTTTAGTAAGTCCTTAGTTGCCTGTTGACACATTTCCTCAGTTTCAGCCGCTAGTAATAAATCGTCTATGTACTGCAAGAGTGTAACAGTTGGATGCTGCTGTTTATATTCAAATAAGTCTCTTCCCAAGGCTTCATCAAATAATGTAGGGGAGTTCTTAAACCCCTGTGGCAATCTAATTCATGTTAATTGTCCTGAAAATAGCCCATCAGGGTCTTCCCACTCAAAGGAAAAAATACGTTGACTCATCTTGGCCAAAGACAAGGTGAAAAAGGCATCGTTCAAGTCCAATATAGTGTACTCTTGTTGCGTAGGTGTCAAATGACTTAGCAAAGTCCTTGTTGTCCCACAAACATGACCTTCTGCACATCATCCCTGTTATTAAATACCTTTTGTGCTATCTCTGTTAGCTTAGATAAGTTCTCACCCTCAAATCCTTCTAATTTCTGTAGTTTCTTCCTGATATCTGGAGCTGACTGACTAACAAAAGTCAAATTAATTGCCTGTCTATTGATAGGGTCTTCTGGGTCTATAGGTGTATATAAGCGATAGGATTCTAATAATCTTTCTAAAAAGGCATATGGCAATTCATTCTTTTCCTGCACCACCTCACTTACTTTAGACAAATTAATTAGGTGATAGCTCACTTTCCAATAGCTGTTTTTTAAAACAGTTTACTGAATCAAAGTATATTTTAGACATATTTCTTTTGTAAAAATATACAAGCAAGAACCTGATTAAAGAAAGTAACCAGCATTGGCTTTTCTTAAGAAAACCAAATTAGATGTCCAGTCATAAGTTTTTAAAACAAATCACATTCGATGACTGAACAACCTACTAGTTTACAACTGATACCTTCAAAGAGTGCACATAGAGTTGAAATCTCCTCTCCACACCCAGAGCAAAATTTACAGGTCAAAAAAAAAAAAAAAGGACTCAGGGAATTGTTACAGGTTCAAAGGGCTCAGAAGAGATTAAAGAACTAAAAGATTACACAACTAGTAAAGGGCAGTTTCTATTCAAACCCAAATATTTAGAATTTCAAAACAATGATTGTCGAATGTAAACTCAGCACCAATTTATTTTTATAATAACCAAGTACAACATGTTATTTGATTTTCCTGACCTGTGAGAAGGTGTTATTGAGTAAAAACATTAAATGAGAATAAGAATGAATTGTGTAGTCACAATAATTTTTTAAACTATTTGAAACACTGAACTTTTCCTGGGTTTATTTTCAACCTTATACAGTCCTCTTTTGGGATAGGAAACGTAACCTCCCTGTCTTCCCAACCACCATTGCTAGCACACAATGTACTAAACAAAACTGCTAAGATATTGTTAAATCTCCACCATTCTATTGGCACACAGAACTGTAATCATCAAAAGGGATATAACTGAAAAATTATAGATAATTTTAGATGTCTTTTATAATGTATATGAATGCCAAGAATTCTTACTGGCAGTCTTTATCCCAAGTGTTCATTTATCTCATTAATGTCAACAGGGAGAGGCTGAGGGAGAGGAAAAACTAAAGAATTTCTCTTTTCTAAGGTCATATCCAGAATGTGGGCTATATAGAAATAGTAAACTATTGTCAGTGATCATTATTAATAGCTGAAGTTTATTGAACATTTTCCTGTTGCCAAGCACTAAACACACTATGAATTCCCCACGTACTTATACATAAGAAAAATGTGAAGTGCAAGGACGGAGAGGTTTAGTAATTTGTCCAAGGCTCACAGCTACTAGGAATTGGTGCAAGATTTGAATGCAGGCTTTCTGATTCTTGACTTCTGTCTGTAGATTGCCAAATCACAGCTGCTAGGCTCACCTATCCCCCACAACAATGGTGGTTCAAAAAACTCTCTTCTTCAACTTTCTATTTAGTTTTATTCACTTTTTCTCTCAAGAAATACTAGAACACTAAGCCATAGGCATAGAGGTGGTATATAGTGAGAAAACAAGACAGAGCCCAGGTTATGTTTCATGTGACTTAGAGTGTTGTGAAGGAGACAGAAAATGTTAATAAGTAAACAAGCAAAAATAAATTTTTAGGGAGTGATGTCACCATCATAGCAACATGAGTCTACCCCTGTACATTAAAACCTGTAGGATATTCATAACCCAACACCAGATCTTCTGCACGCCACACCAGGACACCTGAGAGATTCATAAATCTCTATATCTGAAGGTGGGTTAATTGGACTGCCTGGAGGTGATAGAAGCAGAGGGGCAATGGGGTAGAACCTGTGACTTAAGGCTCCAGGAATCTCATTGGAACCCAAGACCGAAGCCTCCAGGAACCAAGGTGGTACCAGAGACTGAAGGCTCCAGGAACCAAGACATTACCCAAGACCCAGGCCCACCCTATCCCCAGCAACAGCAGTAATTGCAAACGCAGCAGGGGGCCCACAATCAAGGTTTTGGTGCAGGTAACAGTATCAATGGTGCCTGCAGTCTGCGGCTCCAGAAACGATGCTAGCACCTAAGACCAGAGAGACTCTGGGAATCACAGCAGCCATGTAATCAGAAGCTCTGAGAACTGTGGGGTAACTGAGAGTGGAGTCTCTGGGAACAGTGTTGGTACCTATGGCATGGCAGCACTGATAGCAGCAAGGCATCAGCAACCTCAGAGACACAAGCAGCAAAAGAAGTGAAAAGTGGAAAGTTCTAGCTCTCAAATATAACTAAATGTGATTCAAAAAGATGTTCACTATTTCATGTAGTCTAGCAAAAAAAGAATTGATTGAGCACCATGAAAAGTTACAGTTAAACAGTATCTCAAAAAGAAAATGAGAATTCTCCAGAAACTAAACTTAAAATAATGGAAGATTGCTATCTACCTGATAGAGAATTCAAAGTAGCTGTCCTGAAGAAACTCAGTGAGCTAAAAGAAAATTCAGGACATTTAATGAGCTCAGGAATAAAAGTAATGACCAGGAGTACTTTATCAAAGAGATTGAAAATCTAAAAAAATAAACAAAAAACAAGTACTGGAGCTGAAGAACCCAATAAATGAGATGAGGAATGCATTAACAAACATCGTAAATAGAACAGACCATATGGAAGAGAAGATCGTAATCTAGAAATAATTCAGGTGAAGGAGAGAGATAAATAATACCTAAAGAAAAGAAGAAACTCTATGAGAACTATCCAACTCAATTAGAAAAAGCAACATAAGAATAATAGTTATTCCAGTAGGAGAAGAGAGGGAAAGAGAGCCATGAATGTATTCAAAGAAATAATAACTGACAACTTTCTATACTGAGGGAAATGACTAGATATAAAAATCCATAAAACTAATAGAACAAATAATTATCTCAATAAAAAAAGACATTCTTTAAAATATATTATATTAAAACTGTCAAAAGTCAATAACAAAGATTTTTAAAGGATTCGGGCGTGAGGGGAATAGTAACTTACAAAGCGACCCTTATTAGATTATCAGCAGATTTCTCAGCAGAAACTCTATAAGCCAAGACAGAATGGAAAGACATATTCAAAATACTGAAAGATAAACTCCACCAGCCCAAAATATTCTACCACACAGTTATCTTTCAGATATAAAGGAGAAATAAAGGTTTTACTGGACAAACAAAAGCTGAGGAAATTTACCTCCCCTAGACCTGCCTTGGGAGAAAAGTTGACAAAAGTTCATTTAATAAAAATGAGAAAGCGAAATTATACAAAACTTTGAGTAATATGACAGACAGAGAGAATCAGAAAACTGGGAAGGTATTTCAAAATAGTGTGTTAGTTACTAAAGTTTAGCATAAAGGTTAAAGAAAAAAACAAAAATAACTACTTCATCTGGTAATAAATTCACAACATAAAAAAAGGTAATCTGTGACAACAACGCATAAAGGGAAAATGGACTGAACTTACACAAGCAAATAAGGATAAGACACTATCAGCAGAAAAAGGTTTTTTAAAAAAATTTATCAGACATTTTATACAAACCATATAGTAACAATAAAACAAAAAATTCAGAGCAGAGATACAAAACATAAAATAAGAGAAAAATATCATAGAAAACCACCAAACTAAAATGGCAGACAGAAATGTAAGAGAAAATACAAACAAAGTACAAGATAAAAAGAAAGCAAAAGACAAAAAATGGAAAGCTTACAACAATACAGGCCTACTTCAAGAAAAAAGAAAAATCTCAAATAAACATTCTAATCTTATACCTAAAGAAATTAGGAAAAGAACAACAAAGTCAGTAGAAAGAAGAAAATAATAAAGATCAGAGCAGAAATAAGTGAAATAGAGACTAGAAAGATAATGAAACAGATCAATAAAACTATGAGCTGGTTCTTTGAAAAAATAAAGTTGATAAACCTTTAGCTAGATTCACTAAGACATAAAAAGAGAAGGCTCAAATAACTAAAATCAGAAATAAAAGAAAAGCTAATAATGCATACCACAGAAATACAAAGAATCATAAGACACTACTATAAGTAGCTACACACCAAAAAATTAGAAAATATAATGGAAGTTAAATTCTTCAAATCATATAACCTTCCAAAACTGAATCATAAAAAAATAGAAAATCTGAATAGACGATTCATTAATAAGGAGATTGAAACAGTAACCAAAAACCTCCCAAATAACAAGAGTCTAGATAGGACCAGACAGCTTCACTGGTGAATTCTAACGAATATTCAAAGAAGATTTAATATTTATTCTAATATGCTTCCAAAAAACTGAAGAGGAGTGAAAGCTTCCTAATTAATTTTACAAGGCCAACATTATCCTAATAACAAAACCAGACAAAGAAAACCAAAAAGAGAAAGTTACAGACCAATATCTCTGATGAACATAAATGCAAAAATTTTCAACTAAGTATTACTAAACTGAATACAATACATTAAAAGAATCTAAACACATGATCAAGTAGGCTTTATTCCAGGGATGCAAAGGTGGTTTAGAGTCCACAGATCAATCAAGGTGATGTACCACATTAACAAAATGAAGAATAAAAATCATTTAATCATCTCAATATATGCAGGAAAAGCATTCTACAAGATTAAACATACATTTATGATTTTAAAAGCTCAATAAAATGGGTATAGAACAAATACATCAAAATATTAAAGACCATGTGTGGCAAACCCATAGCTAGTATCATATTCAATGATGAAAAACTGAAAATTTTTTCTCTAAGATCAGGAACAAGAGAAGAATGCCCACCCTTACCCGCTATTAAACAGACTGTTAGAAGTCCTAGCTAGAGCAATCAGGAAAGAAAAGATACAAAAGGCATTCAAATTGGAAAGCAAGAGGTGAAGCTGTCACTATTTGTGATGACATAATTTTATATATAAAAAAACTATTAGAAATAACGAACATAATACAGTAAACTTGCAGGATATGAAATCAATACATGAAAGTCTTTTGTGTTTCTATACACTAACAATAAAAAATCAGACAATTTTTTAAAAATCCCATTTATAATTGCAAAAGAAAGAATAAAATACCCAGGAATAAATTTAACTAAGTAGGTAAAAGATCTGAAAATGATAAGATGTTGTTGAAAGTAGTTGAAGAAGACACATGAAAAAATGGAAAAATATTCCACAATCATGAACTGGAAAAATTAACATTGTTAAAATATTCATGTTACCTGAAGCAATCTACAGAGTCAATGCAATTCCTATCAAAATTCTAATAGCATATTTCCAGAAATAGTACAAAAAAAGTCCTAAAATTTGCATATGACAACAAAACACCCAGAATAGTCAAAGCAATCCTGAGGAAAAGTAATTAGTTTGGTTATTCATATTTCATACTATACTACAAAGCTATAGTGACTAAAACAGTATGTATGGTAATGGCAGAAAACATACACACAGATTAATGGAACCGAATCAAGAGCCCAGAAATACACACATACATATGGACAACTAACTTATGACAAAGAATCCAAGAACATACAATGGAGAAAGGAGACTCTCTTCAGTAAATAGTATTAAGAAGACTGGACAGCCATATGCAAAAGAATGAAACTAGGCTACTATCTTATACCATACATGAAAATTAACTGAAAATAAATTAAAGACTTAAACATAAAGCCTGAAACCAAGTAAAAGGAAGAAAAGATAGATGACCAGCTCCTTATTAACTATCTTAGAGATATCTTTGTGGATTCAACTCTAACAACAAGGAAAATGAAGCAAAAATAAATAAATGGGACTACATCGAACTAAAAAGCTTCTACACAGCAAAGAAAACTATCAACAAAATGAAAAGGTGACCTACTAAATGGTAGAAAGTATTTGCAAATCATGCATCTGATAAGGGATTAATAGCCAATCTATACAAAGAACACAGACAATTAAACAAGAGCAATAACAAGACATGATTTTAAAATGGGCAGAGGATCTGAGTAGACATTTTTTCAAAAAAGACATACGGGTGGCCAACAAGCATGTGAAAAGAAGTTCAACATCACTGATTATTAGAGATATGGAAATCAAAGCTATAATAAGATATTGCCTCACACCTGTTGGAATGGTAATTAGTAAATAAATAAATAAATAAATAAATAAATAAATAAATAAATAAATAAGAAAGAAAGAAAGAAAAAGTGCCAGAGAGGATGTGGAGAAAAGGGAACTCTTGGACATTGTTGGTGGGGATATAAATTATTACAGTTACGTTCTCACTTAATGTCATTGATTGGTTCTACTTTAAGAGATAAAATATAATGAAACCAATTTTACCATAGGCTATTTGATAGAAACAATTTCCTAAGGCATCTCATCAATGTTATAATGAAAGAACCTGCTATACAGCCACCATGGAAAACAGTATGGAGATCCCTCAAAAAATTAAGAATAGAACTACTGGATGATCCAGCTATTCCACTTCTGAATGTTTATCTAAAGAATAGAAAAAACACTAATTTGAAAAAATGTATTTACATCTATGTTCACTGCAGCATTATTTACAAAAGACAAGATATGGAAACAATCTAAGTGTCTGTAGACAGATAGTTAGATAAGGAAGATATAATTATGTGTGTTTGTGTGTGTGTGTATAATGCACTACTACTCAGCAATAAAAAGGTGAAATTCTGCCATTTGCAACAACATAAATAGACCCTGAGGGTATTATGGTTAGTGCGATGTCAGATGAAAAAAGACAAATATCATATGATTTAACTCATTCATTGTATATTTAAAAAAAGAAAAGAAAAAGAAAACAAATAAACAAATGAACAGATTCATAAGGCAGACAACAGATCAGTGGTTACCAGAGGGGAAGGGAGGTAGAGAGAAGGTAAATAAGATAAAGGAGGTTGAATACATGGCAACAGATAGAAACTAGACTTTTGGTGGTGAGAATGATGCAGTATATAAAGATGTCAAATTATAACATCGTGCACCTAAAATTTATATAACATTATAAACCAGTTTCACTTCAATTAAAAAAAAACTAAATTTTGATAGTGAGTCTAAAGGAAGGAAAAATAAATAAATGGGACTACATCAAACCAAAAAGCTTCTGCACAGCAAAGAAAACTATCAACAAAATGAACAGATTCATAAGGCAGACAGCAGATCTTTTCTACAAGTAAAGAAATTGGAACTTAATTCTGATGAAGTTCAAGGAAGCCCTCTCCAGAAAGGGGTCATTTAAGGAAGATGTTAAAGAAGACTAAAAGAATGTCAAAAAACCAAACAAGAACCCCACATGTAAGAGCTAAAGAGAATACCAGGAAAATAAAGGCAGTGTCAAGAATGCAAGAGGGAGCCCGGTGCTTGTCAAAATAGACAAAGGCATTTTTTTTTGAAGCCCTGTAAGAGGCAGTGAGTGTGGCATAAAGTAAGGTACAGACAGAGGACTACATAAAGGCCCTTATGGGATCCTATAAAGGTTTGGGTGGGAATGTTTTTAAGCAAGAAGTGAAATTCTGACAGCTGGAAAGAGATCATTCTCTGAGACCATTCTGAGAAAGCCATTGAGGTTACCAGGAGCCAAAGAATGTTCCAACAGCAATCTCTGACACCAATTGGGTATCCTACAATTTAATTCTGACACTAACCACCTGTAGTTGTTGCAGACCTCTCAAGTTAAGGGCCAAGTCTTTTAGAAGACTGCCCCACTTCAGATGCCAGCCACAAGTCTTGGGACCATGTGCACTTCTGACTAACAAGCTATTAATTTGGGGGTTCCCATGACTCCCTTAGGTTTAATAATCCACTCTAATGACTCACAGAACACTGAAAGCACTATACTTACAATTACAGTTTTATCATAAAGGATAAAGATCAGAAACAGTTAAATGAAAGAGGCATGTAGGTCAAAGTCTTAGAAGAGGAAGCACAGAGTTTCTAGGCCCTTTTCCATGGTATCTCATCATGTCACCTTCCAAGAACATTACTCAGCTCACCAACCAGGAAACTGTTGAGTTGCAGTGTCCAGAGTTTTACTGGGGTCTTATGATGTCATTGGCCACATGATTGAACTCAATCTCTAGACCCTTTTCCCTTCTTGGAGATTGGGGGTGGGACTGAAAGTTCTAACTCTGTAATCATGTGTATGATCTTTCTGTTGTAGCCAGTCCCTCCTCTGAAACTTTCTAAGGGCCCACCAGCAGTCACCTCCTTAGCATATGGTTGATAGGGACTCATTATGAATAACCAAAGACACTCCAGTCATTCAGAGACTGCTAAGGGTTTCTGAAACTATGTGCCAGGAATCAGGGACAAAGTCTAGATATATTCTTTTTTTCAATCACAAGAAGAGACAGAGAAACTGGGTGGGTGACTTTGTAATACGTAGCAGTTAAAAACTGAAAGGAATCTGGCTTGTTTTAGAGATGATCAGCAGAGAAGAGGTTGTGGTTTAACAAAGAAGAAACACAAAACTCAGGGAGGAGTCAGGAATGGTTCCAAGAAAAGGAGCAAACAGGATAAACAAACACTAAGCCTTTTAAGAAAATAAGGCATACTTTGGCATAAGCCAGGGATGTGAACTCCAAGAAGGAAGAAGTAAATGGGTGTGTGTCCTAACACAACTACCATCTTCTCTAACTCCAGAGTTTTTGCATCCATTTTAGTTTTGACACACATACATGTTTTAATAGCTATGATGAGATTCCTACTGATACTGATATGAAACAAGCTACAAAAGGAAGGAAACCTCTAATGAGCACTGTTTATTTTACTCTTAAAAATAGCAAAGTTGACCCTTTCAGATATTTGTAATGTGAGATTCAAATCTAGGACCTCATTGTTAACAACCCACAGGAATTTCCTTTCGGCCTTTCAGGGAAATTATTCTATGTTGTAATCTACGATTTCATAGTCAAATTTCCTTCAAATTTTTATTTAGCTTAAAATTCTCAAAAGAAACAATTAATGCAAAGTATCTGAGAATTATTTTATGAACACAAAAATAAGATATATAAACAACTTGGCCCTAACTCTTGTTAAACTGATGCAGAAGAGCTGGTCTGAGCATGAACATGACACAGCTGCCAAGATTTCTGAATGGCTTGGGTATTATGTCATAATTTGACTGGGGAGGAGGGCTGGAGCTCATTCGGAAAATGCCTATGCAGAGTCCTAAACAGTAACTCCTAGCTTCCTCGAACTCGGACCAGCACGCCGAGAGCTAGCTTTCCCTTGATTTACAACGAACACCAGGCTGTCCTAGAAAAGGCTTGTGGTCTGAGCTTTGCATTCTCTGTAGGATGTCAGAAATACGGCTTTCTGCTGACTGAATTTTATCTGTCACAGTTCTCTTACTTCTGATACTAATGACCTTAAATAAAATGGAGGACTTGAAATTTGATGGAACAGAGCGCCCAGCTACTGACTATGTGAAGGGAATTCTTCAACCCATGCCCACCTGTGACACATGGGATCAGATCTGGAACTTCCAAGCCAAGCCTGATGACCTGCTTATATCTACCTATCCTAAAGCAGGTAAGTGGAAGCGGGAGGGGAAGGTGAAGAAAAGAGTTAAGAAGGTAAGTGGGAAAGATATATTAATAACGAAATAAAAAAATACATTTGGGTTTGAGTAGAAAATTTTTTACTGGGCTAAGACCAAACACTTGTGAAAACGAAACTACACAAAAAAAATATTAAAATAACTTACAAATTTAAAAAATTTAATTTTTCCTGTGATGTACATTATTTTTTTTACTTCTCCAGAAGAAAGTGAATCAAATAACCAAGAACAAAAGCACCAGAGTTGGTGATTTCTTAATTTGAATACAGGCTCTTTTTGCACATCTTGTAAAAAGCTGCTTTGTGTGCATGAACTATAAAGGGGATCCCAGGCTGATTTGAGACAGAATTTGGGAGGCTTTTGCTCTGCAATGCTGATTTCACCTCAGCTGCCCACAGAAGCCCTCAAAATTCTCCCAGATCAGGGTCCAAGAACTACTCTTTCTAAAGAACAATGCAATTAAATCCATAGTCTATCAATCCAAATTAATGGTTGTGACAGAAAACAAACAAACAAACTGTGTATTTAGCCACATAAGGTCCACTTGAAATTTTAGTCTTTATAAAAATTCATATTATGATAAAACAAAATGTAAAGAATGATGTTTTCTGAATTCCATGATAAATCTAGCTTTAAAATTCACATTAATAGGGAGCATTTGAGATCTTACTCCCAGTGTATATAGTCAGTTTGTCTCAAATAAACTCAAAAATTTTTTAAAATTTTCTAAATGTTCTAACAAGTATTTGATCAGTGTGTCTCAAATAAACTCATAAAAATTTTTAAAAATTCTCTAAATATTCTAACAAGTATTTGATCATATTTTAAGGAACATAGTATAGTAAATGTCTATGTATCTCTATCTTCCATGTGGAATAAGGAACAACATGGACTCAGGAAATAGTGGACTTAATACAAAATGAAGGTGATATTGACAACAGTAAACGAGCACCTATTCATGTACGATTTCCTTTCATTGAATGGATAATCCCATCTCTAGGATCTGGTGAGTACTGAAGAGCCACACTGACTATAGTCTTAAATATAAACTCAGAATTTTTACTATCAAATAGCCCTCTCAAAATTCTAGGCATTCAAACAATTATTAAAATGTTTTGTGAATTTCTCTTTTTTTAAAACTATATCTGCCCATTGTTATATTTCAGACATTGTCTAATAGAATTACTGTTCAGACAAAAGTAAGTTAAGTTTTGATTCTCCAATTAAAAAATAATTTTTCTCCACAAGGATGAGCCCAAGTAGTTTCAAAGTGGAAAGGTTTGAATTTGTTCAGTTCTTATTTATTCAGTTTGTTGTTGGTTATGGTTGAAAGTTGTTGTAGCCAAAACATTAATTCATAAGTTAGACATATTCTCTCAGATTAGATCTATAGACAGTTACACTGCTCTTTCAGCCATCTTGAACTGTTTAATTGTCCCTAAGAATAATGAAAGTGGCAATATTTTGAAGCAATAGAGAAAAACAGTGGAAAGTGATCAAAAATCAATTTTACAGGTTTGGAACAAGCTAATGCAATGCCCTCACCACGAATCTTGAAAACACATCTTCCCATCGACTTGCTGCCACCATCCTTTCTAGAGAAAAACTGTAAGGTAAAGAGCAAAAGGAATCCAGAGGTGCGGTCCTTAGGATGACCTTAGTGGTCTTTATTTAATCAACTTCCTTTTAAAATACATCGCTTATTGTTAAAGAAAAAAGAATCTACCTCTTCACAATAAGCAATATGCAAACTGATATGAATCCTCTCACAAATGCCAAGAATATAAAAATGTAGAATCATCAAAATTCATCAGTATGAAATGTACTCATCCTTACATCATTTATCTGGGCAATAATTTGTTTGTACTTCTTCCCCTCTCCCATTATTCCCAGATAATTTATGTAGCAAGAAATCCCAAGGACACTATGGTGTCTTATTACCATTTCCAAAGGATGAATAAAGCACTTCCTGCTCCAGGAACCTGGGAAGAGTATTTTGAGAGTTTTCTGACTGGGAAAGGTAAGAGAATTCAGCTTTGATTCCTTTCTTTCTCAAAACCCTCAAACACTCTAAAACGAAAGAACAGAAGGGGCTATGCCGTCTTTAATGTAAAGGAACCGTCAACGTGACACACAGGAACTCTCTTTTCAGTGGAATATCTGTGATTGGATTTCTGTAACTCATCACCCTGTTTTTCATCCCATATTGCAGTGTGCTGGGGTTCTTGGTATGACCACGTGAAAGGATGGTGGGAAGCAAAAGACCAACACCGCATTCTCTACCTCTTCTATGAGGATCTAAAGATGGTAAGGGGCAGTGGTGTGTAATGTGTTTCTATTTGACCATAAAACATTTAAGTCACAAATTTTGGACCCCATCAAAGACCCACAGATTGAAACAGGAAACAGAAAATTGCTGCATTTCATTGGTTATCAGCTGTCCATGCATCAAAATGTACATGGGATATCATGAGTTTATGTATCACATCATCTCACTTGCAACTTCCTGGTGCTGTGGGGTATGATACCCCTTTTCTTTCTAGGCAGATGATGGCAATCTATGAATGATCTTTTTCCCTCTCTTTGTATATCTATTTCAAAATTCTGTTTGAGTAAGACTTTTTTTCTACACGTTTTTTTCTATTAGTACTTGAGGAACATCAGTTTCAAGAAACAGTTTAAGAAATTGTGGTGCAATGAAAAATATTAATGATTTAGAGTAAAAATTCTTGAATTCAAATTCTGGCTTTATTGCCTACTGGAAATTGTTCTTAATGAAGACACTTAACATATTCATGACTTACTTAGTTTCCTCTAATACAAAAAGAAAATATAATATATACTCCCCCAACATCTGTTATGAGGACTAAATAAAATGATATTCATGAGAGTTTGTTGTTAATGATAATCTACTCAATACTTGTGACTCCACTGAATACAGAGAACACAGTGAAGAATTACAGTCTCAGATCTTAAATTCTTCATGAAAGCTTTGGTACTCAAAAGATGCTTTGCAGAATAGCTGCATGGGCTCTCAGAGCCCACACCAGGACTGCTAAAGCAGAATATACAGTTTTACAAAATTTCTAGGGGATTCATATACTCATTTGTTTTGATTCACTTGTCTTGGGTTCAATCACAGATGAGGCTTTTTCAGTTGTTCTATAAAATATTGACGAGCGAAAAACACAATGATTTTCTGTTTTTTAAACTGCAATATAATTGACATATAACGTTATATTAGTCTCAGGTGTACAAAATGATTTGATATTTGTATACATTGAAAAATGATCACAATAAGTCTAGTTAGCACTCATTCCACATATAGTTATAATTTTTTCCTTGTGATGAGAATTTTTAAGATTTACTCTCTTAGCAACTTTTAAATATAAAATACAGTATTATTAACTGTAGTTGCCATGTTTTACAACCTTAGAACTTATTTGTTTTATAAATGGAAGTTTGTACCTTTTGAGCTCCATCTCATACACTATAACCATCATCATCTTACCAGCCTCCTGCAACCACCAATTTGTTCCCAGTATCTCTGAGTTCTTCTTTTGTTTTGTTTATATTGCAATCTATGTTTTTAAAAAACATAAGTCATTACGTTTCTAGGATCCTCAGAACTATGATTAAAGAGCTATCAGAAAAACCTACATAGTTATGAGTATAAAATTCCCTACTTTATTGTTAACTTGGTACAAAAGTTTTGAGACATCACATAGGTCACTGAAAAATTAAATGACAGGAAAGCTTACATAAGGAGATTCTCATTGCTCATATTCTGAGGAAATATATGTATATGTATGTATGTATATGCTATTTAAGTTGAGAGATTTACCTAATCATAGAATTCCAATATAGATATTTGATTAGGGAATATTATGGTAGAGAGTTGTATAAGGGAAGAGCTTGCTCTTTCATGAGTAGAGGTGACAAACTGAGGAGGCCATAGAAGAAAGGGTGTTATTATACTCAGAATAGGACAACTCCATCTAAGTGATGCTTGCCTACCATGTGTCATAACAGTGTCAATGAGAAGATATATCCCTGGGAATGTCACTCTTCTGTTGGGATAGATCCCAATGTACTATGAATGCCAGGAAAACATTACACAGGTTGTCCAAACTCAAAGTCCTTAAAACCCTTAGATATTCCTATAATCATGTTCTGGAATTTTTCCTCATTGTAGTCACACAAAGCTCACAGTTTTCAGCATTTTTGTGTGAGTCAATTAAATTAAGCACATTTGACATCCGAGCATTTTTAAGCAGAAGCCCTTTTTTTTTTCTACTTTCTGAAAATTAAGTTTACTGGGGGTAACATTGGTGAATACAATTATGTAATTTTCAGGTGTACATTATAATTTGACATCAGTATACTCTATTGTGTGTTTATCAT
This sequence comes from Macroglossus sobrinus, assembly GCA_004027375.1. NCBI lineage: Eukaryota > Metazoa > Chordata > Mammalia > Chiroptera > Pteropodidae > Macroglossus > Macroglossus sobrinus. The sequence continues at coordinate 21,252 of PVKZ01005662.1, forward strand.
CCAAAGTCCAGTTTCCTTCAGCTACCATATATTTGATCCCCTTTATTTACTTCACTCTACTCCTACACCCCTATATTTGACCCCCTTTACCCCTATATTTGACCCCCTTTACCTCCCGACTCCTCCCTCACCCCCTACCCTCTGGTAACCACCACTCTATAGTCCATGTCCATGAGTCTCTGTTTGTCTCATTTATTTGTTGCTTTTAGGTTTATATCCCACATATAAGTGATATCATGTGATTTTCAACTTTTTCTGTCTGGCTTATTTCACTTAGCATGATTATCATGAGGTCCATCTATGTTGTCTCAAATGGCAGTATTTCATCTCTTCTTATAGCTGAGTAATATTCCATTGTATATATATGTACCACAGAAGCTCATTTTAAAGTAGAAGACAGTTGTAAGGGTAAACTTTTCCACTTTCCCTCCCCTGCAACTACTCCTAGAGATAGGGCACTTCCCAAGGATTACAGCTTCCCAGGCTTGTGTGTCCCTTGTGTGCTGAGAAAACAGTGGCTACGTTGGAAATGAGTTTCTCTCAGAGACACCTAAACATTTGAACATGCTGGACACTAGAGTTATTAGCCATGGGTGCCTCTTGCCTCATGAGTGCAGAAAAAGTCCTCTCCCATTCTCCCATCACCACAGCAATGTCTGGGGGCATTTCTACAAATGTCGGGAACAAGAGATAGCCTCCTTTCAGTCATGTCTTAGATTGTTTGCCCCCATGTTTCTGCAATCTCTCTGTTCTTATTATTAGTCTATGGACTCTCCCTATTTGACATTTAGCTGATCAAGACCATAACTAACTTGAGCAGGATATATGGAAGTAAGTCTTAACACATTCTATAGTAAAACAGGAATGTCACTTTTTTGTGAATGCTTCCATCTTAGAGCAAAAAAAGCTTAATAATTATAATTTATAAAAAGAAAAGATATGGGTCACTATATTAAAATGATTCATTTCTGAAAAGTTGAGCATTTTTGAGATAAGATTTTTAAAAATGTTTAACTCATGACATTTTACTGATTACTGTTATTAATTCTTTAATATTCTTTACAATTGTTTTGTATCAAATCTTCACTTTTCTTTTCACTCTGATTACAGAACCCAAAGCAAGAAATCTCGAAGCTTGCAGAATTCATTGGAAAGAATCTAGATGATAAAGTTCTAGATAAAATTGTCCATCACACTTCATTTAATATTATGAAGCAGAATCCAATGGCCAACTATTCATCAATTCCTATTGAAATAATGAACCACTCTATTTCTCCATTCATGAGAAAAGGTGTTTATGTCCTCTTTTAATCATAATCTTAAAAGAACTGTTCAATATTTCAGAGCCTTAGGGAGCTTCTTTTCCTATGGATAAGAAAAATAAGATCTATAATGAATAATTCTGGGGAAAGTATTTTAAAAACGACAGAAGAAATGAAAACAATGTTTAGTCACAATTAAAGAATGAGATTTGGTGTCTAAATCCAAATCTTTATCCTCACTTTCCCTCCAGAGTTCTAGATGATAAGGTGAATTAAATCAGGTGGAGTAAAGAATCCATTTTATAAATGGCTCTATGCTATCAGTTAGATTCATTCTTTCAAAAATACTTTTGTGCCAGGCACTGTTCTAGGTAATCTTTAGAGCAGTGAGGAAACACACAAAAATCCCTTCCATCGTGCAAATCATATTTTAGCCATAAACAAAATAAACAAAGAGAATATACAGGATGTTAGATAATGGTAACTGCTATAGAGAAAAAGTAATCTGCACAAGGTAACAGGGATTGAAATTGGACACTTGGGGTGATTTTTTTTTCTTCCTCAAAACTGTACCTCAAATTCTCCCAGAAAAAGGCCCTGCTTGGTCTGTCTATAGCATAGAAGTTAGCAGCATAAGCACCTAGCAGGCTTTGATATGCAAGAGAACAGGGGAAAAAGACAAGAAACCCCTCAGGCCTTCTGTTTAATGTGGTGATCTGATTCTCCCCAATAGTGTAGCTCAGTGTGCACAGGCTTTCCCTGTCTCCCAAATCAGACAAGAATTCCTCTTTCCTTCAGGATGAGAAAGTGACAGGCCAGCAAGAGAAATGTCTTATCGCATACTGCCTTTTCTGGAGAGTGGAGTTGGGAAATTGTCATACAAAAACAAGAGAGTAAAGAAATATAAATTCCTTCAGCAGCTGACTCTCCCATGTGACTGTTTCAGGGGCAGTTGGAGACTGGAAAAATCACTTTACTGTGGCTCAGAACGAGAGATTTGATGAAGACTACAAGAAGAAAATGGCTAATACCAGTCTAACTTTCCACTTCCAATTCTAGTAAGGAAGAAAAAAAGTTTTGGTGATATTCAACACAGTGAACCTTCCATCATGAAAATCAATTTATTGGGTAATGATCAATAAAAGTTTTATTACAGGACCACATGATATTGGACTCAGGTTCTTAGACTGGTTGTTTATTGTATTTGCTTTTGTTCACTCTAAAAAAAAATGATAGAGTTATCAAAGGTGGGAGCAGAATAACAATGTGGAGGGAGAGAGGTTCAATAAATTACCAGTTATAAATAAGGCATTATTGCTAATTATCATTATAGTTAAGTTTTCTGCTGATCATGTGCTTGAAAAATGCTTTAGTTTTCACATAAGAATATGCTAAAGTTTTCAGATGAAATGTTGGTTCAAGCTAATTTTTAAAATGTAGCATTAAAATGTATACATAGTGACTGTTTCATACAGCAATTTCTTGGTAGCCAGGTAACCATAAGTGACTCTGTTTCTCCAGGAAATCTTCACTCAGGGTTCTTACTGTAATATTTATCCCTATCTTTTGCCACAACCTATACTTAGCTGGACTCTCTCTTCTACCACCAATCAGTGCTACAATTCAGTCTTGGAAGCACATTTTGACATCCCTGACTTCAATGTCTCAACAATCATATTCTACTATATTAGCAATACCTGTCAGTTTTATCTCTACAGTCACCTTTCTGGTTCAGAAACTCTTTAACCTCTTGCCTAGACTAGTGTAAGCTTCCTAACTCATTTCTCTGTTTATTACACATCCAACAAGGTTATCTTCCTACAACAAAAATCTGATTACATTTCTCTTTAGCTCTAAATTATTCAATGATTCTGAATTTTCACTATTAGAAAGACACATCTCAAGTTTTTATCCAAGAAATTCAAAGACAGCTATCACCATATGCTACAGTTGATAACATCCTTTAAAGCGCATTTCTAGTTTATTTCATCTTCCAAACCTCCTCCACACTTCAGCAAATTAGCCTGTTCACTGAACCCTGATCACATCTTACAGTTTCTTATCCTACTAGTTTCATTTTCACCTGAAATTTCCTTTCTACCTAACCAAAACATGTAACATGCTTCTATAACAAGTACACACCCTCCCATTCTTCATATTCCTGAAGAGATCTCTTGCTCCTCTGAATCCTCTACACTTGATATAATTCTTTTTTAAAAAATTAAGATTAAAGTATATCACTTAGATGTCAATGTTGTCTTCCATGTGATTATTTAAAGTTTGTTGATTTTTTTCCAAGATAGGGACATTAGCTATATACTTCATTGTACACGAAACAGCATATAACATATACAAAAATAAGTAACTGAAAGAATATATCACTCAAGTAAATTCTAAAAAGCTAACTTTGTATATTCTAAGTAGTCCCTATAACAGGTATCATCTATAGCTGTGATATCCAATACAGCAGCTAGTAGATACGTGTGGCTATTTAAATTAATTAAAATTAAATAAAATAAAAATTCAGGTCCTCATTTGTATCAGGCAAATTTCAAGTGTTCAATAGCCATATATGACTAGGAGCTATCATCTGGATAGCACATTTTATAAAACATTTCTATCATCAAAGGAAGATCTATCAGACAAGATTTTTTCTTTTTACAAAAAATATTTTGGTGTGGCATTATTATCCCAATGAGAAAACTAAAACTAAAGTTAAGAGGTAAGTTACTCAAATGGGAAATATTGGAATCTAGTTTCAAACACAACTTCAGTGGCTCCAAAGCCTAAGTTTTTAACTGTTCAAAATAGATCCTATCCTGCTACAGTATCACCACAGGTGTGCATCATGATCGTGCTACCTGAAGACTGCCTGACCCATTCCTGACCTAAACCAGCCCACACTAGCAAGATGTGGGCCATTTCATACCCATGATCAAGTCTACTAAGTGGCCATTCCTATTATAGGAATGCTCTGAAATAGGCAGAACCCTAAACTGACTGTATCCTCCTACCTGGTTCCCACTGCATGTGTGCCATCTAAGATCTGTCCTTTACACCTTTATATCTCTAAGCTTTTCCCCTGAAATTGGGTACAGCAAGGATCTGCAGACCCTGGTCTGGATGTGCTGATTTCTGTGGCTGTGTTCCAGATCTACCTCTCACACTACCACTCCCCAGGAAACCAAAATCCATGCCCAATTCTGCTGCCTTGAATAAACAACCCAGAGTGAGTGGGCCTGAGTTCAGCCCACAGCTTAGACTTTTTACTTTGTACTCAAGCTGCTACCACTTACTTTTCTCCAAACCACTTACATACTCTTGGAAGGCAATCAATACATATGGTTATGTAATTCCAATTCTCAAACAGAGCAACTCAGAATGGCTTTAACTTGCTCTCTCCCCTAAAGTCTTCTGAAACTAGTGATTAGCATATCATATTCTTGATCTATTCAAGATCATTTTCATTTCAAAAGATAATTACAATAAATGTAGTTAGACTTTGTAATTTTGCTGATACAGCAATTCAATTAAATACAGGGTACATATTCTGTGGTTTATCACACCTGAGCAATAACCTTTGAATCCTGTGGAGGAAGTCTGGGTTTGAATCAAGAAAATACTTTAAAAAACAAACAGCATGTAAAGAGAAACAAGAGGTAAACTAGTACAAAAAAATCAGTATTATGATTATATGTAAAAGGTAAAAATCAACTCGTATTTCTCAGCAATGTTAAGAGGAGCTTTGGTAAACTAAACAGCCTCATGAGGCTACCTAGCTCCTGTCTACTGGTGAAGAACCAGTAGAAATATGATTTTTAAAATAAATATATGTCACACCAGTTCAAACTTAAATCCATACCAATAAAAACATTCTTGGACTAAAAATACCACAATGAAATAGAAAATTAGAAAGTAAATGATTTTTGTCTCACCAGACTCAGAGCACTGATAGAAAAGGCAATATACTTTGAATATCAAGAAAGGGGATGTCGAAAACAAGGTAGGTGCCACTGATTCCTACTGTACCAGAGAGACTGCTGAGCAAGAGATTAGAAGTTCTTGAGGTGAAAAAAGAAAAAAGAAAAAAGAACAGAAACAACATTCCTTAACTAGGAAAGTACATGAAAAAAAAACCAGAGAGGTCATTTCCCCAGAAAAAGTTTGAGTAGACCCCTGAATCTATAGCTGAATCCATTAGTAAAAGTTTTTCCTTTTACAAAGCAAATCACTAAAGACTGGGAGAAGTGACAGTTTTGTTAGTTTTTCCAAATGCCCAAACCTCAATATAAGTTCCCAAGGCATATAAAAACACAAAGAAACATAGCTAATCAAAGGAATAAAATAAATTTTCAGAAAATAATCCTAAAGAAGTAGCCATCTATAAATTACCTGACAAAGAATTCAAAATAACCATTTTGAAGATGTTTAATGATCTAAGAGAACACAGAAAGACAGCTTAATGAAATCAGAAAAAAATGTATGAACAAAATAAGAATATCAATGAAGAGATAGAAACTATAATAAAAGAACTAAACAGAAACCCTGGAGCTAAAGAACACAATATATTAAAGATTCTTGACAGGGGTTCACATCAGACTTGATCGAATAAAGGAATCAGCAAACTTAAAGAAGAAGTCAGCAAACATAAAGACAAGTCATTTGAAATTATTGAGTCAGAAGAGCAAAAAGAAAAAAATATGAAGAAAAGTGAAGAGACAATAAGGTACTTATGAGACACTATCAAGAATAACAACATGCAGTAATCCCCCCTTATCAACCCATAGTTTCACTTTCTGTGATTTCAGGTACTCATGGTCAACAGCAGTTCAAAAATATTAAGTGGAAAATTCCAAAATTAAACAATTCATAAGTTTTGCACTGTTTCTAGTAGTGTGATGAAATCTTTTACCGTCCCACTCCATCCTGCCCAGGATGTGAATCATCCCATTGTCCAGCATATCCATGCTGAATATACTACCCACCTGTCAGTCACTTGGTAATCATCTTGGTTCTCTGATGGACAGTCATGGTATTGCAGTGCTTATGTTTAAATAACCCTCATTTATTTAATAATGGCACCGAAGTGTAAGAGTAGTGATGTTGGTAATTCAGATATGCCAAAGAGAAACTATAAAGCATATACTTTAAGTGAAAAGGTGAAAGTTTTCAACTTAATTTCAAAAATCATATGCTGAGGGTGTTATGATCTACAGTAAGAACAAATTTTCTATCTATGAAATAGTGAAGGAAAAAGAAATTTATGCTAGTTTTGCTGTAACAACTCACACTGAAAAAGTCATAGCCATAGTGCATATGTGCTTAGTTAAGATGAAAAAAGCATTAAATTTGTAGATGGAAGACATAGCACCATGACTCAGTGATGTTCTTTCTGACATATTATCAGAAGGTCAAAGTAACCTAACACCACATTACAATACGTGTTATTCACCTCACTTCATTTTATCACATAGGCATTGTGTCATTTCACATCATCACAAGAACTGTGAGTAGTAGAAAATAAAATATTTTGACAGAGAGAGAACACATTTACAGAACTTTTATTACAGTATATTGTTATAACTGTACTATTTTATTATTGGTTATTGTTGTTAATCTCTTACCATGCCTAATTTATAAATTAAACTTTATAATAGTTATGTATGTATAGGAGAAAACATAGTATATAAGGTTCAGCACTATCTGTTGTTTCAGGTATCCATTGGGGGTTTTGCAACATATTCACCATAGATATGGAACTACTGCACCCATTATGAGAATCTCAGAAGGAGAAGATAGAAAGGCCAAAAAGGTTATTTGAAGAAAGAATAGATGAAAACTTCCCACATCTGAGGAAGAAAGTGCAAGGACAAATTCAAGAATGTCAATGACCTCCAACTAAAATTAACTGAGATAGATCTACACAGAGACACTTCATGATCAAGCTGTTAAAAGTCACACACAAAGAGAATTATGACAGTAGAAAGAAAAGTAACCCATAACATACAAAGGAGCCACTGTAAAGTTATCAGCAGAATTTCTTAACAGAGACTTTGCAAGCCAGAAGACAGAATGATATATTCAAAGTGCTAAAAGGAAAACAACAACAACAACAACAACAACTTACTAACCAAGAATACCGTATCTAGCAAATATTTTTCAAAAATGAAAGACAGAAGAACTCTAAGAATACAGTAGAGTAGGAAGCACTGGAGATCTGTCTCCCCACTTAAATAACAATTGCACAGTTTGAATCTAGAGTAACAATTTTGGAAATTGAGAGTCTACTAAAAGCTTACACTTTAAGGGAAAAACTTGGAAGGTAAATTGTGGTTAATTTTAGTCCATTTTAGTTTTTAGTGCAGTAGACATAGCCATAACCTCCCAGCACCATGGTAGGCAAATATACATATGTTCCTGAAGCAACATGCGCACAGTTTGGAGGAGCAGGGGCAGACTGGGTAAAAAAGACATTCTCTTCCAAATATCAGGTTATCTGTACTCTGATCAATGACTACTGCTAATGATCAAATAGGTGCAGAAAAAGAAGTAGGAGGCCATCGTTCTTTTACTTCCTCCATAGTTGCAGGCCCCTCCCTATCAAGATAAAGTGATTATTGTGAATTTTAAAGAGCCAGTGACCTTTTCTCCCTTCATTTTTAGTTTTCTTCTATAGAACTCAAACATTTAAAAGCAACTATACCTATAAGAAAAGTTAGAAAGTGATTGTATATGCCCAGGGAAAAATGCAGGCTTAGAAAAGACTTGAGAAACTTTTTGTCTACTCCTCAGGAAAATCCTTTGCAGAGACATCATAATGTTAACAAAAAAAATGATAGCAATAAATAACACCCTAAGGAAGAGAAAAATTTTGATTTCCAGAGTTATTATATTATTAAATTCAAATGTCCAGTTTTCAACAAAATAATCCCAAAGAATATATTTTAAAAAAGGAAAGCATGACACCTTTAAAGGAAAAAATAAATCAACAGAAACTATCACTCAAAAATACCTGAGTGAGTTTGGAGAAAAATGGAGGAGTAAGAAATGTCCCCAGATCTCTCCCCTTGAAACAACAATAAGCCAAACATCTAAAAGTCAACAAAAAACATACAAACTGCACACAAGCATGTCTGAGCATGGGATCTGCACATAAGAGCTATCACAGGTCAGAACCCAGGGCGTCAAGTGGAGGACTGAGAGAAATAAAAGCTGCCTCTTGCAGCCTCCAGAACTACCTGCAAGAGAAGGGGAAAGAGAGAAGATGTTGCAAGTTTCCTGAATAATCCTGCCTGGGAGAGCTGTGAGTTCCACGTGGCCCATGGCGGGGCCCAGTCATTGGAGCAGAAACAGAGAAGCAGGGATTGCATAAAAGTGGGGATGGCAGAGAAACAACAGTTGATTATTAGTCGCCTCTATTCCAAAACAGAAGCTGAGCTGCAGTCCCTATCTACCAACCCAAAGGGTACCTCCCCCATACTTTCTGAGACCAAGCACCATGGAACCTCAGGAGAATCTGAGCAAACACTACTGAAACTGTCATTAACACTAACAGGGACTGAGACTGAGGGTACCAACTGTGATGAAACATCTATAAGAAAAAAAAAAGGCATTATTAAGTCTTTATGTAAAGCAGATCCAAGACACTTAGATGCCACCAACTGGAAACCAACAGAAAAATGCCTTCTTTGCAACAAGCTAAAGAGGAATCTTTATGTAATAAACTTTTTTTCTGGAGAAAAAAGCAGAAAACACTTCCATTAATACTCATGTGGATAAATAGTCCATTAAACACCATAAACAACCAAAGTAACAAAGCATCTCAGAAAAAAAGAGAAAAATATCCAGGAGAAAAGCTTACAGTCATAGAATTATGTGACTTAAATGACAGAGGATTCAGGATGGTACTCTGAAGAAACTCAGTGAGATCCAAAACGATTCATATCAACAATTGCAAGAATTGAGAAAACAACTAGATGAGCAGAATGAGATCATTAGCAAGAAGATTGAAACCTTCAAAAAGAACACAATGGAACTTCTGGAGATAACACACACACACACACACACACACACACACACACAGAGCAAGAGTTAAAAAAAGAAATATCAAACTTGGGAAATAGAGTCAACCAAATGGAGGAAAGGATCAATGATATTTAAGACAGAAATCTAGAAATAAATCAGAAGAAAGAAGAAAGAAGTAAAAAAAAAAAAGAATGAAAGAGAAATACAAGAACTAGCTAATACCATCAGGTGAGGAAACAAGAATAATGGGCATTCTCAAAGGGGAAGAAAAGGAGCAGGGATTAGAAAGCATTTTCAGACAAATAGTTGACAAGAATTTCTCAAATCTAAGGAATGAACTGCAGCTTGGAATTCAAGAAGTCAATAGAACACCCAATTATCTCAACCCAAAAAGGCCTTCTCCAAGACACATTGTAGTAAAATTATCAAAAATCAACAACAAAGAAAGAATTCTCAGGGCAGCCAGGGAATAGAAGATGGTAACTTATAAAGGAAAACCCATTAGATTATCTTTGGTCTTCTCAGCACAAACCTTACAAGCCAGAAAGAATGGAATCAAATATGCAAACTATTAAATGAAAGAAACTAGCAGCCAAGAATAATGTACCCAATAAAGCTCTCCTTTAGATACAAAGGAGAAATGAAGGCCTTTCCAGACATACAAAACTTGAGGAAATTCTCCACTACGAGGCCTACATTACAAGAAATGCTGAAAGCTTAACTAAAATAAAATCACACACACACACACACACACACACACACACACACACACACACTATATATATATATATATATATTTAAGAGTAAGGCAACCAGCAGGCAGATAGAAGCAGAGGAGTGCAACCCTTACTAAGAACAGGGCGTTATGAGCTTAAACAACAAGAAGACATTTGCTATAGTGAGAGAGTAATGAATGTTCAGCATACATAGGGACAAATTGAGGCAACGATGACTAAAAAAGAGAGAATTCAAAGATTGAAATTCACACAGGGGTGGAGATAAGATACACGTGGAAGACAAGGGATGACTCTGTGTGTGTGTGTGTGTGTGTGTGTGTGTGTGTGTGTGTGTGTGTATGTGTGTATATATATATACACATATACATGTATATATATAGCTCCAAATGTAGACTCAAAGTGAAAGTAATATTTCAAGTAAATGTCATTCAGAGAAAAGCAGGAGTAGTGGTACTAATATCAGATGAAATAGACTTCAAATAAAAGAAGTATAGAAAGATATACAGGGACAATTAAAATGATAAAAAGAATCATGCACCAAGAAGACATAACACTTAATATCTATGCTCCAAATCAAGGAGCCCAGAAATATGTAAAGCAGTTACCAACAGAACTAAAGGGAGAAACAAACCAAAACACTATCAGTAGAGGACCTAAATACTCCAATATCAGATATGGACAGATCATCCAAACAGAAAATCAATAGGAAATAACATCTTTAAATGACACATTAGACCAACTGGACATAATTAACATTTACAGAGCCTTTCATCCCAAAATAGCTTATACATTTTTCTCTAGTGCATGGAACATTCTCAAGAATCAATCACATACTGGGACAAAGAAATAGCTTCAACAAATATAAGAGTATTGAAATCATACCAACCACATTCTCTGATCCTAAAGCTTTGAAACTGGAGATCAACTATAAAAAGAAAGCAAGAAGAACCACAAATACATGGAAACTAAACAACATGCTACTGAAGAATAACTGAGTCAGAGAAGAAATAAAAAGAGAGATCAAGAGATACAATGAATGATAATGATAGTACAAATATATCAAACTTTTTGGGATATGGCAAAAGAGGTCTTAAGAGGAAAGTTCATATCATTACAGGCTTATCTTAAACAAAAAAAAGAACAAGCCCAAATAAACAACCTAATGCTTCATCTTACAGAACAAGAAAAGTAAGAACAAATGTAGCCTAAAGTCAGCAGAAGGAAAGAAATAATCAAAATCAGAGCAGAAATACATGAAATTTAAAACAAAACAAAACAAAAATAATAAAAAAAATGAATGCCACAAAGATCTGGTTCTTGAAGAAGGTTAATAAAATTGACAAAATCCTGGCTAGACTCACTAAAGAAAAAAGAGAAAAAAACTCAAATAAACAACATCAGAGATAAAAGGAGAAATTACAACAGACACCACAGAAAAACAAAGGATCATATAAGAATACTATGAAAAGTACATGACACCAAATTTAATAACCTAGAAGAAATAGACTACTATGTAGAAAAATACGATCTCTCTAGATTGAATCAAGAAGACTGAAAAATCTAAATATATCAGCAGCATGGAAATTAAAACAATCATCAAATACCTACCAAAAAAGTAAAAGTCCAGGAGCAGATGGCTTCATCAGTGAATCCTACTAAACATTCAAAAAAATGTTAGTATCTATTCTCCTCAAACTCTTCAAAGAAAAATCGAAGAGGAGGCAATATTTTCCAACTCATTTTATGAAGCCAATATTACTCTGCTACCCAAACCTGGTAAAAATAACACAGAAAAAGAAAACTGCAGACCTATATCTCTCAAGAGCACAGATGCAAAAATCCTAAATAAGATACTAATGAACCAAATACAGCAACATATTAAAAAAGGTATATACCATGATCAAGTGGGCTTCATCCCAGAAGCACAGGGATGGTTCAACATATGCAAATTGATTAATGATATACCACATAAACCAATTAAAAAGTAAGAATACTATGATCATATCCACAGCTGCAGAAAAAACCTTCAACAAGATACAGCATCCATTTATGATCAAAACACTTCACAAAATCAGTAAAGAAGGAAAGTGCCCTAACATAATAAAGGCCATATATGACAAATATTCAGCCAGTATTATATTTAATGGTGAAAAACTAAAAACCTCTTTAAGATCAGAAACAAGACAAGGCTGTCCACTATCACCACTGTTATTCTATATAATATTGGAGTTCTAACTGAGTGAAATGAGGCAAGAAGAAGATATAAAAGGCATCAAAATAAGAAATGAAAAAGTCAAACTGTCACTATTTATGGATGACATGATTCACTATATAGAAAACCCTAACGACTCCATAAGAACACTACTAGAAACAATAAGCAAATACTGTAAAGTCTCTGAACACAAAATCAATGTTCAAAAATTCATAACATTCCTATACTCTACTAATGACATGTCAGAAAAAAAAAATGGAAAAAATTATTCCTTTTGCAATTGCAACAAAAAGAATAAAATACCTAGGAATAAATCTAACAAAACATGTGAAGGACCTAAATAATAAAAACTACAAGATAAAAAAGTAATAAAAACTATTAAAAGGAATTGGAGAAGATACAAAGAAATAGAAAGATTTTGTGTTCTTGGATTGGAAGGATCTACATAGTTAAAATGACCATATTACCTAAAGCATTATACAGATTTAATGCAATCCCCATCAAAATCCCATTGACATTTTTTTAAAAAATAGAACAAAAACCATCAGATTTTTGTGGAAGCACAAAAGACTCAAATTGCCAAAGCCATCCTGAGAAAAAAGAATGAGACTGAAGGCACCACTCTGCCCAACTTCAGATTATGCTACAAAGTGACAGTAATCAAAATAGCATTGGCAGAAAAGCAGACACAGGGACCAGTGGAACAGAATCAAGAGTCCAGAAGTAAACCCATATTTATATGGGCAAATATTTTTTGACAAAAAAGCCAAAAGCATACAGTGGAGAAAGGAAAGCCCTTCAATAAATGGTGCTGGTAAAACTGGAAGGCCACCTGTAAAAGAATGGAACTAGACTGTTGTCTATCACCACACACCAAAATTAACTCAAAATGAATTAAGGACCTAAATAGGAGACCTGAAACAATAAATTGCATAGAAGAAAACATAGAAACTAAACCCATGGACCTTAAATTTAAAGAGGATTTTATGAATTTGACCTCCAAAGCAAGAGGAGTAAAAGATAAAATAAATGAATGAGACTACATCAAAATAAAAAGCTTCTTCTCAGCAAAAGAAATCATCAACAAGGTAAGGAGACAATCATCTGAACTGAAAAATATATTTGTAAGCAACACCTCCAATAAGGTCGTAATATCCAAAATATACAGAGAACTCATACAACTCAATAACCACCAAAAAACAAAAGATCCAATAAAAAAATTGGCAGAGGACCTGAACAGACACTTCTCTCTAGAGGACACACAAATGGCCAACAAACATATGAAAAGATGCTTAACATCACTAGCTTTTACGGAAATGCAAATCAAAACCACAATGAGATATCATCTCACACCTGGTAGAATAGCTATAATCAACAGGACAAATAATAACAAATGTTGGAGAGGATGCGGAGAAAAAGAAACCCTTATACACTGCTCGTGGAACTGTGAATTGGTACAGCCACTATTGAAAACCATATGGAGTTTCCTCAAAAAACTAAGAATTGATCTATCATATCACCCAGTGATCCCTCTACTGCGTATTTACCCAAAGACTTGAAAACCTATATTCGAAAAGATATTTGCACACCGATGTTCATAGCAACATTATTCATGGTGGCCAGGACATGGAAGCAACCAAAGTGTTCTACTATAGATGATTGACTAAAGGAGCTGTGGTACATATATTCAATGGAATATTACTCAGCCATAAGAAGAGATGAAATGCTGCCATTTGCAATAGCATGGATGAATCTTGAGATAATTATGCTAAGCAAAATAAACCAGACAGAAAAAGTTGAAAATCACTTATATGTAAGATATAAACCTAAAAAGGAACATATGAACAGAAGAAACAAACAGAGACTCATGGTCATGAACAATAAAGTAATGGTTATCAGAAGGTGGAGGGAGAGGGGAGGAAAAAGATAGGGTAAGGAGGGTCAAATATGTGGTGACAGAAAGAAATCTAACAATGGGAGATAAATATACAGTGTAAATATATATTATATATGTATATATATACATACATACACACACACACATATATATATACTTATATTTATAATGTATATATATTATATATATATGCCTTACTGTTAAAGTGTACAGCTAAAACTTACTGGATTTCATTAACCAATGTCAAAATTAATTAATTAATTAATATTTAAAAACATATTAGCAGTGTTAAAAAAATACCTGATAGCAGTTCTACTAGACAAAATTTAAAACAACTATCTTAAAAATTCTCAAAGAATTAAAGGAAGATGTGAAGATAGTCAAGAACTCAAGTTATGAACAAAATAAAATATCAACGAAGAGATAAAAACCTAAAAAAAAAACAAAAACAAAAAGAAATCCTGGAGCAGAGAAGTACAATGACTACAATGAATAGCTCATTAGAGGCAGATTTCAGGAGGGACGATAAAGGATCAGCAAAATTTCAGATAGCATGATGGGACTTATTTAATCAGAGAAATAAAAAGACAAAGAATGAAGAAACGTGAATGGAGCCTAAGGGAGCATGATGGGACACCCTGATAAAAATCAACATACACATTGAGGGAGTCTCAGAAGGAAAAGAAAGGGAGAAATGGACAGAGAATACTTGAAGAAATAATGGTCAAAAATGTCTCCAATTTGATGAAATACATAAATGTAAACATTTAAAAAACTCCATAAATTTCAAGTAAGATGAACTCAAAGAGAACAATGCCAAGACACATTACAATCAAACTTCCCAAAGAAAAAGACAGAGAACCTTGAAGAAACAGAAGAGACCCTTAACATACAATGGATCCTTAATAAGATCAGATTTCTCATCAGAAACTTCGGAGACCAAAAGGCAGTTGGCTGAGATAGTTAAAGTGCTAAAAGAAAAAAAACAGTCAACCAGAAATCTTATGGCCAGCAAAACTGTCCTTCAAAAGTGAGAGACACCAAGGGAGTTTGTTGTCATTAGACCTATTCTACAATAAATGCTCAAGGGGTCCTGCAGGATAAAATAAAAGGACATTAGGAAGTAACTCAAAGACATATGAAGAAGTAAACAATTACTTAATAAAGGAAAATACATGGGCAGTACTACTGAAACAACAGTTTGTAACTCCACTTTTTGTTTTCTACATGATTTAAAAAACTAATACAATTTTAAAAAACACTTATTAATCTAAAAGCAAGTATTATTGTAACTGTGTTTTGTAATTCTACTTTTTTTATACTTAATGAGAGAGAAATGCATTTAAAAGAATTAATATCTATGTTTTGGCAAAAACAGTGTATAAAGATGTAAGTTTGTGACATCAGCAACCAAAAGTGGTGAAGATGGAATTGTGAAAGGAACAGAGTTTGCATGTTATTAATGTTAGGCAGGCACAATTCAAACGAGATTGTCATAACTTTCAGATATTAAAGATAACCCCCATAGGAAAGGAGATTCTGATCAAGATGGTGGGATAGGTAAATACTGTGCTTGCCTCCTCTCATGACCACATTAAAATTATAACTAAATTTTAGAAAAATCAACCTGGAGAACTATCTGAAAACTAGATGAACAAAAGTCCTATAACTAAGAATATAAAGGAGGAGACACATCAACACTAGTAGGAGGGGTGGAGGCTGGAAAAGGGCTGGCCCTACACCCAGGTGCAATGGTTGAGAATCAGGAGAGAGACTTTTGTTGCAGAAATCCCCCATGAACAGCAAGGGGTCCCAGTTCAAGAAAGAGGATTCTTTATCTGTGTTGATCTGGCACCAGGAGCACCTATCTAAGCTGGATTCTGAGACTCTCTAGGGAAGGCAGAGGTGGGGAGACTGTGCCACTTAGTTTCCTAAAGGCTGAGGCACTGGCGCCCTATCTGACTGGCACATGTGTTAGGGTTGCTTGGGAAGTCAACTCGTAAATCAAGGTGAACCTTCCAGCTGGTACCTGCCTGACTCGACATACTGATGGCTTGATCTGACTTTAAGCAGAGGAAAGCACATAGAACCCAGGATGAGGCAGCACAAATGTTTGCCTCCAGGGTGTCCACATGGAACATTCCTTTGGGAGGCAAAAGAAATGACAAAGCCACGATTAACACACTGACTTTGCACATATTTTCCCTGCAAGCCCTGCTGACCACAAGCCAGGGTCCATGGTGGGCCTGGGAAATTCAGATCTGGAAGAGTATTTACCTTGCTCCACCTGTTCCTCTTCACAAAAAAAAAAAAACACAATAAAGCCTCTTGCCCATATCTTCTTCCTCTGCATTCTAAATGACGTGATGCTTCCCCATGTAGCCCTGCATGGTATGGTATGCCCTCTGCCTCTGGGAACTGTGAATAAGAAACTATCTTATCAATGGCACTTGTTTCCTGATCTGTTGGCCTCATCATACCTTACTAATAGTAAAACCGATATTTACAACACAGTCAGAGAGAGTTGCTGGTACAATGGGACCAGCAGGAGTCAGTCATGCTCATTTCATGAGCTGTTTGAAGGGCTGAAGCCCAGGAGCATGAGGGCCCATAAAAGTGGACAAGGGTTGTTACTGTGCTGAGAAGTCAGTACCCAAAGGTACCGAGGATACTTTTGAGAATGGGGACAGCCTTGGGTTATATCTCAATCCCTCCCCAGAACAATGGTCAAAAGAGAGATGAGAACCCTTTGTAGTAATTCTAATGTGACAAGAAGAGACACTTAGAAATAAAGTGGTGGGGATAGACCTGAGAGCCATGGAGGTGAAACTGGTCAAAGTTCGATGACTGGTTTGATGAGGAGGTGGAGCGAAATGGAGGACCAGGGTTTTGGTGGGTAAATGGACAATGGCTGGCTGGCTGGCTGGCTGACTATAACTCTGAGTCTTTCAACATTATCTCTGAGTCTCTGATCTCTGCGTCTGTCCCTCTGGATTCTCATATTTCTTAGTCCTTCCCTTCCAAGTCTATTTCCCTGAGTCTCTTTATCTCTGAGTATCTCCCCCCAAATCTTTAGGTCACCAAGTATATCTCTGAATCTCTACAAGAGTTATTATATCTCTGAGTCTATCTACTGAGTCTCTAGGTCTCTGAATCTCTCTCTTGAGTCTCTCATTACTGTCTTTTGCATTTATGGAAAGTTTTCTTTTCAGTAAAACTTTTTTCCCTTGTACTAGGATATGTCTTAAATTTAGGATTGAGTTTATGATTAGAGTTAAGGTTTGAGCTTTGGTTTTGTTGTTCATTTTGCATGATTATGGTAAAGTGTTGGGTTAGATTGTTTAGGTTTATTTGTAAGTTTGAGTTCGTGATTATGGTTAGATTTAGGTTTGGCATTAGAAATAGCTTTAACTCTGGGTTTAGGTTTATATGAGGCTTAGGTTTCATGTTAGTGTTGGTATGTCTAGGGTTAGGGTTCAGTTTTGAATTAGGGTTAAGGTTGGAATTAGAGTAAGGGCCAGGTTTAGATTTAAGGTTTGTGTTATGGCTAAGGTTAGTGTTAGGGTAATGGCTATAGTTATGTTGAAGTTTAAGTATAGAGTTTAGGTTAGTGTTAGAGTTGAATTCATGATTAGGGATAAGGTTATTGTTAACTTTGAGGTTAGTGTTTGGTTTGGATTTAATATGGATTGTGGTTAGGGTTAAGATTAAAGGCCTAGGGCCTGATTAGGTTTAGGGTTAAGGTTGGTATTAGGTTTTGAGTTAGGTTTAGGGTTTGGTTTAAAATGAGGCTTAGTGTCATGGTTAGTTTTGAATTTAGGGTTTGGGTTTAAAATAGAGTTTGGTATGTAGTTTATGATTGGGTAAGAGTAGGTTGAGGATGAGATTTAGTGTTTCAGTTAGCTTAGTTAAAGTTTTTAGTTACAGTTAATATTTGGGATAGATTTTAATTGTTAGGTTGAGAATGGAGTTAGAGCAATGGGTACGTTAATGGTGAAGTTTAAGGTTTAGTTTAAGGTAAGATTCAAATAATGAGATAGTGTTAGGTTTTGGATTAAGTTTAAGGTTAGCTGCATTTTTGGTTAAATGTATGTTAGGTTTACCATTAGAGGAAGGGCTATTGTGTTGGTTAGCTTTATCATTAGGGCTAAGGTTAAGATTGAGTTTATTATTAGGATTAGAATTAGAGTTAGATTAAGTCTGAGGTCGGGTTTGGGTTAAAATTAGCATTGTGGGTTAGGGTTAGGACTTGTATAAGGGCTTGCCTTAAGGGTAGATTTTGGGTAAGGGTTAGGGTTTGGTTTTGAGTTAAGATCAGTGTTAGGTTTTCATTGAAAATTAGGAGTGGGTTTACTGTTAGGGTTGAGTTGATGTTTAAGGTTAAAATTAAGGTAAGGATTAGAGTTATATTTGAGGTCAGATTTGGGGGTTTAATTAGGGTCAGTTTAGGTTTAAGGTTAGAATAAGTGTTCTGGTTAGAGTTAGGATTAACGGTAGTTTGGTTTGAGTTTATAATCAGAGTTAGCATTGGGGTTAGGATTAAGATAAAGGTTAACACTATGTTAAGGTTTTAGGTTAAATTTTGTGCCTAGGTTTAGGATTTTTACTATAGTCATGGTTCGTGTTAGTGTTAGATATTAGTTTTTCAGTTAAGTTTAGGGTTAGGATTGGGGTAAGGGTGAAGACTATGTTTAGGATTAGGGCTAGTTTCAGGGTTAGGGTTAGGATAAGTGCTGGGGTTCTGGCACTTTTCAAGCTGCTGTTCCTTCATTGGAGCCTAGGGCAAATATTTATGAGTGAGTGATCTCTGTTCAGGCCCTTTAAGAGGAATCCCTGGGACTCCAGCAACTCTCTGTCTCACCTGGACAAAATCCATACTGATTTTTACAGCCAGTTGTCTTTGGAACTTCTCTTCCCAACACTGGTGGTCTAGGTTGAGGGGCTTTGTGTGGGGCTGGGACCCCTAAAAATCCAGGGAACTTCCACAGCAGAGATATTCCTCATAATTCTGAATCACCACACTTGAGTGTAGGACCAGTGTGTTTTGTATGTCTACCATCATATCAGTCTAGATGTGGCTTCTTCTGTATGTCTTTAGTTATAGAAGTATGGTTCAGCTAGTTTTTGTCTGTCTGTCTGTCTGTCTGTCTATCTATCATTTATCTAGCTACCTAACTATATACCTATCTATCTATGTATCTATCCATTGTTATAGGGACATAATTGTGTTGGTGTGTATATGTCTCATATATAGAAACATAGTTTACACCTTTTTGAATTTATTATTTTTTGTTACTGAAAATGAACTAATTTTCAGTTTTAAAGGAATAAATTTTACCAAGAATTCTAAATCTTTCCAATAGATTACAACACATTTATTTGAATTCTTACAGTAGCTATTTTTTAATTAAAAAATAAATTTAAAAGTAGTTATTCTGACTGGAATTGTATCATGAATGCTCTCCATACAGAGAAATTTGAAATATGTAATTGGAAAGTGTGTGATACTGGCCTTCATTGTTAATTCTCCTCTGTTGTTTCTGCATTTATGCTCATTTTCTTGCTTTAGCAGTGCTCTCTTTCTCAAGGATGTAAAGTTCAAACTTTCAAGCCATAATTAATCTCCAAAGAGACACAGTATTTCTCAGTCTTGAAATAGTAATTCAAATAATTATTTTCTTGTACCAGAAATGGAACCAATTGTTGCTGGACTTTGTACTGACCATTTACAGACAGAAGGGATTTTTAATATAGGATTTGCAGTATATATTTTTGTATTCAAAAAACTATGTTGCTAAAAGTCTTAAAAATTACTTAATATTTTACTCAAATTTTTAAATATATATCAGCTATTAAGACTTATAAAGATACATGGAAATATATATGAATGTATCTCTGTTTCACTAGAGGACATTCATGCTATTAAAGTGATTATAAAAACATTCTTTGTCATGTGCTATTTCTTCCTTAATTTAGTAATAATCTCTCAGATTTGAAGTGTATAATGTTTTAGGGAGAAATTAATAATTCTGTAGATTAGGCAATATGGGATTATATAGCATTTTTCTTAAGTTCTTTTATGTTAGTTTCGTTAGCTTTTTTTTGAAACACAGTCCAGACCCATGTTCTGTGTGACCTTTCTCCTTTTATGTTCACTTTAATAATTCACTCATTAATTCAGCTAGTCCCAATATGTGTGCTGGTGTGTGGTGATTTGCAGGTAAAATTTCAATGTCCCTGTCTTCAAAACAAGACATGAAAAGTTGTGAAATATGAAACATAGCGTGTTTTGCTGGTGGGGCTTTGGAAAGATGATTCAGTGTTTGCTGTGTGGGAAAGAGGGGAAGGCACAGCAGGCAGAGGGCATCAGAACAGAAGTTCAGAAGTGTGAGTGCAAGGCATGTTCAGAAACTACGATATACTCACTCTGCTTGTGCCATGGGGAAGCGAAAGGCTAAAATAAAGGAGGCATGAGAGGGACATGCTCTCTAGGACTATTCTATTTGATGAGAGCTGTAAGAAGTTTCTTTATATGTGAGTGTAAATTCAGGGGAAATAGCAGAGCAATAAACATAAAAGTTGTGGGCCTATCAATGGTATTTGAGGCAAGAGAGGTGGGTTGGAATTTAAAAAGTATGTAGGAGTCAGGGTCTTGGAGGACCTGTGGAAGAGCTTGCATCTGCAAGGGTTCTAGTGAACCTCTAGAACCATGCATATGGTCGCGCGCGCGCGCGTGTGTGTGTGTGTGTGTGTGTGTGTGTGTGTGTGTGTGTAGTGTGTAGGCCTTTTATTTTTTAAGGAAAGAGTTTCACATTTATTAAATTCCAAAGGAGTCTGTGACCTCCATATAGTAAAAACCTGGAAGTGTAAAATTGGAAGAGATCTAGGAACTGAAGTCTTAGAAACAATTTTTTGAGGCTGAAAACAAAAATAGGCAAACCTGCTGCAGAGAGACAAAGCAAGAGGGGTCATGCGGGAGAAGCAGCAGAAAACAAAGGTCATGGAGCACAGGAAAAGAGAGCCTTTCAAACAGAAAGTGCCCGTATTGCCAGTGCAGGTGAGGTGTGGCACCAAGAGGTCAGAGCTCAGAGAGGAGGTACCTGGAGGGCAGTGAGTTCACTGGTGACCTTGGTCAGAGCACTTGGGGGGCCAGTCAGTGGAGTGAAATGGAGCAGAGAAAGTAATGGGGCTGAGGAAGTGAGCACAGACATAGAGATTGTCTTAAGGAGTTTGCCTTTAAATGGGGATGAGGGTACAATACCAGCCAGATGGACTCTCTGCATCAAAAGAGTTTCGTTTATGCTGAACTATCTAAAATTTATCCTCGTGACTAAATACTTCACTGTATCTCTAAAAAGTAAAGACTTTTTTTTTTTTTTACCAAACCATAATACTATTTTTATACCCAGGCGATTAAAAATAAGTCCTTTAGGGAAACAAAAGAAAAAATAAACAAATGGGACTACATCAAACTAAAAAGGTTTTGTACAGCAAAGGAAACCATCAACAAAACAAAAAGACAACTTATTGTTTGGGAGAAGATATTTGATAATGATACATCTAATAAGGTCTTAATATCCAAAATATACAAAGAACTCATACAACTCAACAACAAAAAACAAACAATCTAGTATAAAAATGGGCACAAGATCTGAACAGATAACTTCTCCAAAGAGAAAATACAGATGGCTAACAGACATATAAAAAGATGCTCAAGGTTGCTAATCATCAGAGAAATGCAAATTAAAACAACAATGAGATATCACCTCACATATATCAGAATGGCTATCATCAATAAATCAAAAAACAAGTGTTGGTGAAGATGGGGAGAAAAGGGAACCCTCATACACTGTTTGTTAGTGGGATTGCAAATTGGTAAAGCCACTATGGAAAACAGTATAAAAGTTTTTCAAAAAATTTTAAATGAATATACCTTTGACCCAGCAATTGCACTTCTGGGTATTTATCCAAAGAAAACCTAAACAATAATTCATAAAGATCTATGCTCCCTAATATTGATGGTAGCACAATTTACAATAGCCAAGATATGGAAGTAACCTAAATGCCCATCAACAAATGACTAGATAAAGAAAGTATGGTTCATACATGCAATGAAATATTACTCAGTCATTAAAAAAATGAAATACTACCATTTGCAATGACATAGATGGACTTGAAGGTTATTATGCTGAGTGAAATGAATCAGATAGAGAAAGATAAATACCATATGAGTTCACTTATATGTGGAATCTAAAGAACAAAAAGAACAAACTAATCAAAAACAGACTCACAAATATAGTGAACAATTTTGTGATGGACAGAGGGGAGGGGACTTAGGGGGCTGAGAGAATGGGGTGAAGAGTTAAAGAAGCACAAATTAGTAGTTGATAGTTGGTCACAGGGATGAAGAGCACAGCATAGGGAACACAGTTAGCATTAATATGTTGGCTAGGTGGAGGGCATGGGAGAGAGGGAGCAATTAGGAGGATCATTTTATGAATTATATAGACGTCTAACCATTGTACTGTATACTTAAAAGTAATTTTAAAAGTTCTTTATATGTTCTAGTGTTCAGTCCATCTTCATATTTCAAGACTTTTAATAAGAGAGAGTAGATAACAAGAACAGTACGCAAAGCAGGAAAAGCACTGAAAGCACAGGGGAGAGGAAATGACAGTGGATAAAAAAACCAGCATGAAGTACAAGTGGAGAGGTTAGCCTGTGGAGATAGGAGATTATGGGACATAGAGGATAGGAGTTGAACTCAGGCCTTACAGCCTCCTGTTCTTGTGAAACAGAAGGCAAGTGTTTGTTCTTAGATGGGGGTAGGGGTCAGGTACTTGAGGATAAGTAAAGATGGAAATGCAGCATTGAAGTAGCTTCTCTGTTTTTGTGCCTCATATATAAAATAAAAATTCCCTACTTATAAACATTATATGACTTTCAATTCATTATTAGTAAGCTGAGTGTTTTGCAGATCTCTATTATACAGATTTTTGGGTTTTTGTACCACTCTAGGAAGAAATCTTTAGAAATGAGAGGTTTGGTTTAAAAAGAGCAAGGAAGTAGAGTCTAATGTGAGAGAGGGAGTGGGAAGATGAGAGAGGGCATGTCTGACCCCTTCGGCCCTTGAAGGGATAGGAATTCCAGTTTGCATTACATCAGCAGCAGAGAACTTGCATGATATGGAAGTAATATGGAAGCCCATTATTAGTTACCAATGCTGATAGTTACTTCATTAATCTATCTGTTGCTGAGAGAAAAATTCACAGGCCTTCAAAAGTGTTTATTAAACTTGAACTATGTCTCCCACAATATATAATATTTGTAAAATATAAATATTTTTAAACATAAATTATTCAGTAATGTGGACTGACCTCCCACGTGATATATAAGATACTTTGGAAGGTGCTACAGAGATAAGAATGAGGCATTCTTTTTCTTCTAAGGATCTCACCATTTATTGAGAATAGACATAGTATCATAGTAACATAAGGGAGACCATTAAGACTTATGAACAACAAACCAAAAGTCCTATGAGAGATTCACTGATACAGCCTGATGAGTCCACATGGAAGAACCAAGGGTTCATCCTGGAGAGGCCTATCTGATTGGGTTTGCACCGTGAGGAGTAGTGGGATGTCTGCAGACGGGAAGGGGCTTTGGGGGCAAAGAGGGACCCAGACATGGAGGAATGAGAGTGCAGAACACTTTTATTCATGTTTGCATCTCCATCTCCTAGCATACAAGGTAGGACTCAACATGTCTGGGTAGAATGAACAAATGCTTCTAACAGTATAAAAAGTCTGTTGGGTGAGACAGGCAGCGGGTGGGATAGTCATAATAACCTGTTTCTGAGTGTTTTCTGTGTGCTAGGCACTGTTTTAAGTGTTTTGTATGTATCAACTCACTTAATCCCTTAGGACAGCTTTATTGGGGAGCTGCTGACGCCTGTTTTACAGATGGGTACACAGAAGTACAAGGAGGTTACTTGTCTAGAATCTTGTAGCTAATAAGTGGTAGAGCTGGAATCTGCACTTTTATTGACATGCTCTTAAAAGAAGAAAAGATGGTATTATTCTGAATTCAATCACAGAAGCATTACAGTTTTTATGAAGACAGAGTTATGAGTGTTAAGATCTGTGTTTTAGTTAAGTTTGTCCTGAGGTTGAAGATAAAGAGACTGAACAGATCCCAGGTGGTGTTGTCTGTGTTAATTAAAGAGGTGCAAAGCAGCGGGGGAGTATCATGAGAGGGTTGGAGAAGTGGAAGTGACTGCATTTGGCAACTGGTTGGATTTGTGCTGTGCTGGGGAGAGGAACCAAGGAAGGGCTCTCAGGGTTCTCTGAGCAACCTGGGTGGATCCCCATGCTTACCAAGTTAGAAAGCCTGGACAAAAGTGGTCCATATTTGAGAGACATCTGGATGCAGATGTTTAGGGGCAGTTGAGAGTGAAGGTTGGGGCTGGCCCTTGTACTAAATAATGTGTAGGCCTTGATTTTATTTTTTAAACACGCACTATGATGAGCTCTTTTTCTTTAAGCCAGATATTTGCAGAACTCTTGAAAGGGGAGCTGTAGAAATGTCAGAAAGTTTTGTGTCATTTGAAAGAATTTTTTAGTAATGCAAAATGGTTCCCAACCTTCTTGGAATTTCACAAACCCAGGAACAGTTAGTGTCTTTATGTTAGCCATTAGGTCACAGCCCAGGTTTGCTTCCCTGGAAGACTGTGCAGCTAGATTTGGATCCAGGAGCAGTGGAGCTCAGTTTCTCAGCAGCTGTTGGAGTAGAAGTGATACATCCACCTTATGCTGGAACAGCACTCATCATTGACAAGATAGTCACTTAGAGATGTCCTGTAAATTGAATCATAGGAGTATGAAAAGGTTCGTGGTCAGGACTAGATTTGAAATAGGCAGGATCTGCATGTAATTAGCAACTAAGATCATTTAAAGTTTTTGTTTGCATATCTACAATTGAGGAAACAAATATTGCTCTTCCATTTCCAGAAAAAACATTTGCCTAGAGGGGAAGCTTCTCAAGTAGCTAGCTGTCTCATTTCTTTGCTTTCTCATTGCTCTTCCTCCTCTCCAGGTCTTGGACTCTCCAGTCTTATCTGCCTTGCCTTCCTCACGTTGCAGTTTAGGTCTCTAGCCTGTGAGACTGCCAGACATAAACCTGCCTTCTCTTCCTGTGGACCTGCCTTCCTTGCACACTCTCAGTCTAGCCATATTCCACATTATTGTACCTAGACTAGCATAATAGTAAATTATTATGTACTTACAACAGAGGAATACTTTCCTTCTCCTTCACTTTTCAAAAATACTTCATGTGTGTTGTATTTATGACTTTGTGTAGGTTGTTTTGTCATCCCCAATTCCAGAACTAAGAGATTCTTTGAAACTCCATGGTTCTCTCTAAAATGAGGATTGTCTTTTCCAATAGCTTAGAACTCACATTCATTTGATAAGAGACCCTGTTCATAACAGAGCGATTCTTGCCAGTATATTTGCTTTTAATTAGTTGGATTAGGTGGCTTTCAAAGAAATACATCTGTCACTTCAAATTTGTAAGAATGCAGACACTTGTTTGAAAAATGAAAGCTAACATTTCCCATGACTCATAAAATCTCTTGTAATGTGTTATTTCTTTGCATTAGCTGACTTTAAAGTAAATCTCAAGTTTTTTCAGGTTTCTATATTATTACAAATTTATAGTTTTAAATATTTTTAGAAAAATACAGTTTTTGTTTATTTTATTGAACTTTGCTTTGACAGGCAAACCATATTGTAAACATCAGCTATTTTTAAGGCATTTAGAGATTTATATACACAGATTCTGTTGACTTTCTCTTGTTTGTTTTCATTCTTTTCCTGTGAGCTGAGTAATGGCTACACAGTTAGGATCTCTCTTCTTGTAATTGCTACCTCTAAATTAGACACGATTGGAGAGGAAACCTCATTTCCACGTGTTCTGAGTTTGCTTTATAAGATTTGGAGTTATTGCTGATTTATGTTAGTAATTCGATTTTCAAAATTTTTACTGTTTTTAAAGCCATGGGATGGAGTTGTTGTTTTTTTTTTTTTACTTTGCAGAGAAGCTTTAAAGAGCCAGGGAGCACCATACCACATTCCCTCCATGGGGACTGTCATGCTGGGTGTGCACTTGTAGGATGTGCTCATTCTGTTTCTCTGTTTTGTCTCATGTTGACAATGCCATGCAAGGAAATCTGAGAAATAAGGAAGCCTAAGTGACTAAATAGTTTTGGATTAGGTAGCTTCCCATGAAATACCATATTTAATGGTTTTAATCCTAAAATATATCAGTCAATTATTAGATCAGTTGAGAACCAAATATAATTGCCTTGATTGGATAAAAATATCAGAATACAATAAAAAATAATTTAATACAATTGGTATCTGCATGAGTTATTATTAAAATGAGGTTTGGAAAGTACTAACTAGAGAATATTTGTGAATACAGAATAGTAAAGAAAACGAGAATTGAAAGCATTTGCCAACAAACATAAGTTAAGAAAAGAATATCTAGCTGTATGACATAAGAAAATGCATGACATCTATTAGTTTCAAAATCTAACTGCCAGAGAAGAAAACTAGCAGATGGTGTGATTTCTGGAATTTGGTAAGTAAGGTAGAATGACTTTTTCATTGCTGGAAATATCTTTTATGAGTGGGATAAATGGTATTCTAAGTTGATATAGAGAGAACCATGCTTTTCTGCAAGGTATTTAGGCACTACTGGTAAGGCCATATACCTAGAAGTAGAAGCCTAAACAAAATATATAATAACTAAAAACAGATTAAATATAATAAAGACTAACAAAATAAAATGTTAGTCTCTCACTATCAATTAAAGGTCACATAGTTCAGGCACGTAAGTTTTGTACTTTATTTATAAAGTGATCCTCAGCCCCTCAGGTGGTATGTTTACACTTATTTGGGGTTCAATCAGGACAGACTTGGTTATTTGGTTACTTTAACATTTTTTTTTATTTAATTCTAAGCTTTGCTGTGCATTATCAAATGAATGAGAAAAAAGGATACTCTGCTGAGGATGACAGGAACAGTGTGGCAGCCTGACCCTACCTGGCCATTTGTTGCTCAAATGAGTTTGTTTCTGACTGACCTTCCTCCACCTCAAGGACTCTCTGGCTAACATCAGTTTTCTCATAGCTACCTCCCCCTACCTCAAGGACTCTCCAGCTAACAACAGTTTTCTCATTGCTTGCCAACCACTCTATGTTCTTCCTTACATCTGCAGTTGTGTAGGAATGACAAGACTGT
>PVKZ01005663.1:0-48536 GCA_004027375.1 Macroglossus sobrinus
TTCTCCCGGGCAGGGCTCTGTCTGGTAACAACCTATCCCAAGGACTCTGAGCAACCGAGTCCATTTATGCTCATCCTGACGGATCAACCACCACCCCTGGGTGCAGTGGTGGCATCGCCTTAGTGGCTGAAAAGGCTGCTGAACAGAGCCACCTGCTGTCGGCTCAGGGAACGGGAGGCAGCTGCCAGCCTGGTGGCCGCCCATCCATCCATTCCTCCCAGCACAGGCGGGGAGGCACTCAGGGCCAGAGTGTGGATGGCCTGGGGGCCCGGGTGTCCTGGGAGGGGTCTGCGTTGGGTGGCACCTGCTCCCTGGCCTGGATTAGCCCCCTCCCTGAACCTTGGGGATTCACGCCCCACGGGGTGGCCTGGCCTGGCTTCCCACCGCTCACCTCACAGACACTTGAGTTCCGGGGCCAGGCAGGCCGTGCAGCCTGAGGGGTGGCTTCCCAGTGTCACAAACGCAGGGGCCGGGGTACAGGAAGTGCTGCGGGGTGGGGTGCCCGGCTGGGCTGTCCTGGGCGTCTTCAGGCTGCGAGGGACGGAGTGCCTGCGGCCACTGCAGTCCAGGGCCGAGGGGCAGTGGCCGTGACGATGCCACGTGATAATGGCAGGAGAGATGAGTGGGGCCCAGCCCAGCCCGGGGACAGGTCCGCGGCCCGCCCTGGCCCTGTGCTAGGTGACGGCCACCGGGAGGGAGACAAGCACGTGTCTCCGTTCAGACGTGCGCTGCACCCTGTGACTGGCCCCCCCTCCCACCTGGCGGGGCCCCCCTGCGTCCCCTTACAGTTGGGCCCTTCCTACATCACGCAGGGCCCCTGGGACTCCCACACGTTCACCATCCGGCTCAGCGGGAGCATGCGCAGTGCGGCTTGGGGCTCAGCGGCAGCGCGAGGCAAGGCTGGAGGGGGCGCGCCCTTCCCCTCCCCCCCCTCCCCCCCCACGCCCGACAGAGGCGTGAGCGTCAGACATGGGCAAGCCGGGGTGCTCTGGACGCCCACTCCCTCCCTGAGAGCTCTCCCACCTGCCCCGGGGCCTGGGCGGGTGCCTGGGAAGCGCTGTGGGCTCGCCCTTCTGCGAAGGCGGCGGCGGGACCCGAACACGCGTCCCTCCCGCTACGACGCGTGTCACAGAGCTGACAGCCCAGCCCAGCCGGCTAGATGCTGCCCCACGTAGCTGTGTCCCCACCGGGTCGCAGGAGGCGTGGAAGGGGCACTCCTGTGTCGAGACGGTGACGGCCACATGCTGGCCACGCGCAGTTGGGCAAAAGACACCATTTGTATAGGTCGACACTCCGGAACATTCTAAATTAACCGAAGACCTCTGCTTCCACTCGTGATGGAGCAACAGAGACGGCGTTTACCCTTCCCCCTTAAACGAAAAAGCCGGCCAAACAAACATGAAAACACTGGACCGCAGACCGCAGGGACCCCGAGAGCAGGGACACAGTGGGGTGAGCCCGCGGGCTGCTCAGCACCCAGTCTCCAGGCCGCAGGGCAGGAGGGGCCCGGGCAGAGCCCTGGGTGGGCAGGGCCGGGGGTGGGCAGGGCCGCAGGGTCCGGAGGGGAGAGAGCCCCAGAGGGAGAGTTCAGGGCTTCCCCTGGGGCCTCTTGAGGACACCGCCCGAGGCAGGGACAAGAGCCACCCAGGAGGAGCTGGGAACAACCCGGCAGCAGCCCCAGGCCCCACTGACCGGGTTGGAAAACCCTGCGAGGAGCAGAACACCAGAGCGACCAGAAGGGCGCCGCCCCGCAGCCGGGAAGAAACGCAGAGGTGGCCCCGCGCATGCCTGACAAAGCTTAAACGTGACAGCGGGCGAGACCCGTGACAGCGGGCGAGACCCGGCGATTCCCAAGTAAGCACGGCATCCCCGAAGCCGCGGAGTGGAAGAATGAAGCACCAGGGGCCTCCTGTGTGTGCGGCCAGGGTCCCGGTGGCCAGAAATGTGTAAAAGTCGCTCCACATGCCTGTCAGTTCAAGAGTCTCAGTAAGCCCCCAGCACGAGAATCACAGAACAAACCAACCAACCAATGAGGCACATCACAGTCCAGCTGCTGACACCTAGCAATCAAGAGACACAATGTGCATAGGACCTTGGAGGCGGCCAGCAGGACAAAGCGCATGACACGCAGAAGAACGGAGACAAGGTGAGCGGGCAGCTCTCAGGAGGACGGTGCAGACGGCGGCCAGCAGCGTCCCCCAGCCCAGAGCGGGGGAACACCAAGTGTTCTCAGGACAGTTTTTCAGTAAGCTGCTGACACGAAGGGGCAGGGTGTGTTGGTGGCCTCGGCGCTGGGCTGGCACCTGAGAGGTGACAGCCGTCCGGATCGGGAAGGAGGGCGAGCGTCCCAGAGCGAACACGCTGCTGAGTGGACACTGCCCGGTTCTGTGCTTTGCTCTGCACAGCTGGTGGGAAGCATGAAGCAGGAGCAGCTGGACCTCAAGGGCTCTTGGCCTCATCAAGCTCATTTCTCACATCCCCATTTTTCAGTCCCGCTGCCAAAAGCGAAGTTGGGGTGCATGTCTTCCTACTTCCCCAAAACACCCTCTCCAAAGTCAGTTAATCGCTGTCAGCGTCACCTGGCGAACTTTATAACTGCAAAACAACCGAGTAAGAGACCAAGCATCGCATGGCAGCGTGAGACCTGGCACCCTGCCCCGCCCGCAGCCGGCCCACCCCAGCAGAGAGCAAAGGCAGATGGGAAAACCTGGGCACGGAAGGGGGAGGCTGGCAAAGGGGCTCAGGGCGATGCAGAAACCACCACCAGAAAGATGAACTCTCAGCATCCTAGATAGAAAAGTCATTTTAAAACACATCCAAGTACCATACAAATCAACACGAGGAAAGTCGGGGTTACCCCGAGTGACGGCAGGAAACCAGGTGTGAGACACACACGTGCGCTGAGAACCTCCCGGCCGCACGGCGGGCGCACGGATGCACCACGTGGCCACACCGAAGGCGATCGGGATTGAAAGACACGACCTGGGAAAATTTAGAAAGTGTTTTGACCGCACTCTGTACGGCGAAGATGTACACAGAAGCTATAGTCCAGCTCGTAGATCTTTCTCACGGTGGGGTGGGGAGGGTTAGCAATGCGGTCACGATTTTACACGGACGCCTGCCCACCAGGCAATCCGGGCTTATCTTCCCGCACCAGGATCAGCGGATGAGCGCCCCTCCCAGCTCCCGCAGCCTTAAGGCCCTATAGCCATGGGACACATTCACAGGTTGGGGGCATGAGGACAGGACAGCTTGGAGGGCGATTATTCTGACCATAAGAGCTAACACTTGTTAAACAGTTCACTCTGAGCTTGGTGGGTATTTGAAATAAGGACCAGTGATCGACAGTGAAAAGGCAGTGAAGTCCACAGACATGAACTCTTTCTCTGCAAGGAACTGAGCTGTCACAGTGCGCTGCTCGCCGCACGGATCACCCCCGAGACCGGGCCCGTCACGGGCGGCAGGCAGGCCCAACCGGGACGTTTGGTCCTGCTTTGTTCTGTGACAGTCTTAGGTACTGATGCGTTCCGGGTCCCCGGTGACCTCCAAACATGGTGATCAGCTGTGTATTCTAGGTGATACAGCTAAACTGTCGCAATTTTGTGTCCCGTTGACACAGGAGAGAAACATCTCTGAGCAGCAATGCAAGTATGTTCAAATTACCTGAAACTTTAATGTCAGTTTAGAGAATAAGACTTTTTTTTTTTTTACTTCTGGTTCTAAATATTCACGAATTACTCGTTCCTACACGTAACTTGGGAAGCTTGATAAGTGATCCATTTACTGGTCATGGCTGAAAGCCCTTTGGCCACAAAAGCTGCCTGGTCTTCACCTTTAGTTTATAAAGAGGACATCTTTATTTCAAAGAACTGGAAAGCTATAATTTCAAATGACCCTATTTTCCCTGAATTAAATGCGGTGATCGATCTGCATGGTACTCTAAAAGGGAATCTGCTTCGAGCCCTTTTAGAAACAGATGACCAGAAGTATGTCCTCTCGCTGTGCACATTTCAACTTTCTCAGTGACCTGCACGCAGCCTTTTCATATGAATGACATATGCTTTAACACGTGGGAAGAAGGCTCCATAATTCTAGGATTCTACTAATTTGGTGGATGGCCCAAACCGACGTTCCTCAAGTGTCATTTAATAATCAAGCATTTTTAAAAATTTTATATTTGTATTGTGGAACCCAATTCCCGGTAGACATGTGGGGTGAATCTGGAAATAACTGGAGACAAAGAAATACATGAAAAAAGACAAAAAATCCCATAAAAAAAGGAAAAATCTTAAATCCCGTGGTTTGGCGTGTAGCCTCGCCATCCGTGCACACTTCACCGTTCACCCTGGAAACCGCATCACACCCCCCGACGGTATCACGTGCACAGCGGTACTCCAGGGTCTGCCTCACCAGACGCAGATACGTATGCTATAACGCAAATGCGTACGCTTTCGTCAAGGATGGTAACTCGATACTGAAGGCTCTAAACATTTTAAACATCTGGTAAAAAAATGCATATTTAAAAGGTTCATCTTACTGCAACCTTAGAAGGTATGTTGCTTTAAAAAGGGAAGACACCAAGGACATTTGTTATTGGAGAAGACATAAAATTGGACTTTGAAAATCGTTCCAGTTTCCATTCTAACCTAATTTAACGAAACGTATTCCTAAACACACGTGAGCCATTTGGTGACCATTTAAATTTAAGTACTGAACCAAAGCTCTTCCTGGTGAAAACAGAAAATACATCTAAATGTTCTATAAGAAAGTCATAAAAATGCACTCCACGTGTCAGCAGTCCGGAATTACCTTGGAAGCTGAAAACTACACGTGTTCCAAAAGGCCGTGTATTTACAGATTCAGTTAATGTACGTTATCAGAGTCTTAACCTCGACCGAGAATTGAACACACACAGGAACTTCAGGTGAACATTTTTTATGTATAGAAACCATTTAATAAACTCTGAAACAATAATAAAACTTTTCAGTTAATATTTTTAAAAAATTGATTTAAACAAAGGGTTTTTTTTAAACAGACATGACTATTTTTCTGATCCAAAACATGTAGCTTGAAGTCTCAGTTGACGAGTTTGAAACATGAGGTTTATAAACATGGAAAGTATCTTTTAATTTTGTATAGAGAGAATCTTCATACTGTAGAAACAAGAGTTGCAGATTTTAAGGGAGGCCATAAAGCGGAGTATTATCAACAGCTGGATCCGTGTATCGAGCCTACTGAACTGTACATCTCGCTATCCCCACGAGGTCTCCCTCGTGCTGTAGACTGTCCCCTGCAGGAGGGCGCTCACGCTTTCTAAGGAAACTCTACAAGTCAAAAGAGAAGGGAGGAATCAACAACAACAGGTGTTACGATGAATCCGATATTCAGGAAAGCATTCAGCGCGTCATCAGTGCGCTCTACTACTCCACCAGTCGTAGTTGACAAACTCATTTCTCACGTACGTCACACTGCTCATCTACCATCAGTTTGTCCCTCAGCCAAGCACAGCACTGAATTCTAGAGCTAGATCAGTAGCAGAAATAGGCCAGCAGACAGACACAGACACAGACACACACACACACACACACACAGAACCATTCAGACCGTTTTAACAGAGAAAACCAGACTGTCACTGTGGTGACAATGTGGCAGTGTCTTGCAGAGAAAATCATTTAAGGGAGATGTGAACGTTACTTCACTATGAAGCAGCTGGTGTCGTAAGGGCAGGTTTGAGGACACTGCCTGGTCTAAAGTGTTTAATGTCACCGTCATTCACTATGCCCGGCCATGCCGTTTCTCACTCTCACCAACAATGTACCAGGTTTCAAGTTCTCCACATCTTCCCCAACATGCTTTTTTTGAAATAGCCATCCTAGCGGGTACGTTTTTATGGACTTATTGGCCATTTACGTCTCTTCTTTGGAGAAATGTCTATTCAAATCCGTTGTCCCCTTTTTAATTGGGTTGTTTCTGTTGAGTTGTGGGTGTGAATGTTAACCCTGATCAGACGATCTACAAATATTCCGTCCCATTCCGCAGATCTCCTTTGCCCTGTCGATAGCGTTCTTTGATGCACAGAAGTAAATTTCAATGAAGTCTCATCTTTTCTCTTGTTGCCTATTTTAATGTCATATCCAAGAAACCGCTGCCTACCCCAGCGCCCTCTCCCTGCTGTCACCTGCCACCTGCCGCCACGTGAAGGGGCTGGAGCGGCCCCGTGGGAGGCCCGCGTGGTGAGGCACAGAGGCCTTGTGCCCACAGCCGTGTGAGCTGTGTGAGTCGAGCCCCTGATGGCTAACGCCCTGGCCGGCATCTTGGCTGCACCGTCCGGAGGGTCCCTAAGCTGAAGCCGCCCTAAGCCACTGCTGAACCCTGGTCTGCACACCATGGGGTGAACGTTAGGGCAGTTACGTTTCGCACAACTGGTTTTGCATTAATAATAAACTACTACAGTATGTTCGTTTTTTAATTTTATCATATTATTTTAAATTTCATGTCCTTTTTACTTGAAAAAAAAAAATGAAATCAATAGCTTAAATCCTAAGTAATAGTTAACTATAAAAGATATGACTGACTTACCTCTCATTGCTGCTTTCATTCCTAACGGGAAGCAGAGTTTTTCAACACAGATGACGTCATTTCCACAATGGCATTAATAGACAGGCCGTTCAGAAAGCCCTTATGACTCAGTCTCACTTCCTGGAGAGCATCTATGAGACGATCTCTGTGCAAGGGGGAAACACACACGGGCATCTAAACTGTCCGACGGGGACGCATGCCGGGCGCGGCTCAGTGAGCGACCGACCGACATCTTTACAAGCGGATGTCACAGCCGGTTACAATGTAATGTCGTCACCTGCTAAGTCCCGGATGCAGCTCGGCCAGTCTCTTCATGATCTTGGTGAAGCTGCGCAGGTTCAGCGTGTTTGGGGGTATGAACCGAACGGGGGGGTCAGGTAATGATCGAGCAGACTCAATCTGTTTGCAGTTCTTCTTGAAACCCTAAAGAAGCATTGAAAAAGTTTTCTTAAATCCAGTCGCCATGAGAGACAATCCGGCTCGTTCGATCAAAATAAATTTTTAAGTTATAATTACAGTGGTAACATTCTAATAGTAATTACTAATCATTACAAATTGCAAAACGAAAACTCCTGAGAAGTTTATTTTGATGTGGGATTATTTATACTGAGTAGATTTACTTGAGCTGTGCTCAGGACCACATACTAAACAAATGGCAAACACGCTTCCTTAGGAGGCCACGTGTACATCAGCCTTTCTGAACCACAGGACACAGAAAATGTTAGCTAGTTTCTAAGTCTCTCAAAGACAGGATGTGCCTAGTTCCATTCTAGACAGACAGGAGAGAGGTTAAAACTCATTATCTACTCTGGATGGCTCAGGCTTAGGGCACAAAGGCTTAATTCTCTTACCCAACCTGACAAAGAAAACTGGTCTACGTGGTAGTTATAAGTATTCTACATCTTATTTACTAAAATGTGATGAATATAAACCATATGTCCAGAGCTGTAACACACTAAATCAGATTATCAGGATGATAAGAGAAACAAATCAAGGCAGTGGATATAAACTTGTTGGGGAAGCTTGGCAGTAAATACACAGGACAAATAGGGACGGTAACTTGAAAAGAATGAGAGATCATGTGACAACCTCGCCGGGGTCAGGAAGACCTGCGCGTGACTGTGGTGGGCGCGGAGTCACGGATGGCACGGAGGAGGGACGTGGAAACTCCAAGAACGGAGTCGTGGAAAGCGTGGGAGACAGGGCACCGTCAGGAGAGGTCCCGCTATCTCATTCCACAAAATGTGTTCTTCCATCCATTTACTAAAAAGGGATTTGCTGTGATCTTATAGACTAAAACCAATCCTGGTAAAACTCAGAGTAGGATTTTTTGGTAGATAGTGACACGCTGAGTTATAAAGTTTAGACAGAAGGACAAAGGGACTATTGGTGGAAAGACAGACTGACGAAAGAGAACGGTCTGGAAGAGACCCACATGGCTATGGTTAACTGATTT
Organism: Macroglossus sobrinus; assembly: GCA_004027375.1. Classification (NCBI taxonomy): domain Eukaryota; kingdom Metazoa; phylum Chordata; class Mammalia; order Chiroptera; family Pteropodidae; genus Macroglossus; species Macroglossus sobrinus. The sequence goes on from PVKZ01005663.1 coordinate 8,036, forward strand.
GACGAAGGCGCAAAGATAATTCAGTGGAGATAGGACAGGCCTTTTAACAATGATGCTGGGACAGTTCCATACGCAAAACAAAAACCAACATAGAAAAAATAAAACCCCCACCTTAAACTATAAAAACTCTCCCTCAACATCTTTGTGACCATCGGTTTCTTAAATAAAATACTAAAAGCACAAGTTAAACAAGAAAAAACTGATCACCCAAATTAGAAACGCCTGCCCTGGGAACAGACACCACGAGAAGACTGAGAAGCCGAAGCGCAGGCCAGGAAGGGTGTCCGCACATCGCCATCTATCTGATCAAGACTTTAGACTCAGAAATGAAAACTTCCAAACTCAGTAATACGAAAATAAACGACCCAGTAAGAGGGTCAGAACGTGACCGGGAATGAACTGCTGACGCGCCCACCACCACAAGTCAGACTCAGATGCACGAAGGGAGGCGGGAGAGCCAGGCTAATCGGGCGACACACTATTCCATCTCCACGACATTCTGGAAAGGGCGAGATGATAAAAGCGGGAAACAGAGCCGAGCAGAAGAGAATGTTCCAGAATGAGGGACCGCTCTGCATCCTGACTGGTGGTTACGTGCCCATATGCGTTTGCGTGAACGCACACACACCAAAAAGGGTGAATTTCACCACGTGTACACTTGCAAAGTGTCGATGGGCGCCGACCGGGGCCGGGCGTCCTGCCGAGCAGTGGAGATGAGGGCACAGGGCCACATCACCATTTTTCACGCGGCGTTGAAACCCTCAGTGAGGTGACGGGGAGGGCGTGTGCGGTAAGAACGATTAACTTCTATGATGTCCGCAGTTCTGAGCTGAGGTTGAGCTGTGATGAGGAGGACGATGGAGGACTGTGCGAGGATGGAGACACAGACAGACTGCAAAGCCCTGGCAGAGAACCCCGGGAGACGGAGGGAGCTCTCCGTAGCTGGGCCTACGGAGACCTCCCCGCAGGGGCAACCGGGCTGCGCACACAGGTCCGGGTGGGTCTCAGGTTCAAATCCTGCAGACTGACGTCCCCGTCCCCACTCCCAGATGGCCGTTCGACTTATCTGTTCCACACAGCCCCTGACTGCCATGGACCACGTACGGGCGCTACCAAGAAAACTAACCTTCTGCTCAGAATGGACACACTCACTGTCGTGCTCGGACCCCGGCTGCCTCGGCCTCGTTCTGGGCACCCTAGAAGTGGAGGAGGCCGCGCTGACGTCTCTGCTGGTGCTTTTCTCCAACAGATTAGTCGAACTCCCTCTAGGCCCGTTTTTAGAGGCGAGCGGCGATGTGCACTCTCCAGGCGTCTTGACAAGCCGCACGTTCACGGATTTTCCATTTATTTCCGTCCCGTTCATCTCTCTCACGGCCATCTTTGCATCGCTGCTCTTTTTCAAAGCGAGAGATGCGTATCTAAAATATAAAAGCAGAAAAAAAGTGCATGATCATAAGTGACGCTGAGAAAATGAAACACCTGTTTTGAATACATTTCCACCCCAACTACACAAGGAAGCTTTTCTTAATTGATAAAAGATTTCAGCATCTGAAACAAACAGGGATCATGTTCAGTGACGAAGCAGGAAAGGCATTTCCACTGAGCTAGTGCCATGACTCTCTGACAGTTCTGAATGCTCTTGGCAATGTCACGAAACAGAAAGTAGCAACATACATATGACTGATTATACGCAGATGCTACAGCTATCTATCTAGAAGCATGAAAACATCAACTGAGAAGTAATTACAATAAAAAATAACAAAACGAAAACCTCTGAGCACGGCTACAGGCCAGGCTTTATTCCCGCCGCCTTACTTATTTAACCAATAAGTGTCACAGCACTGCTGTGACGGCACAGACATCTTGCAGACAGAGTGTCGGAAGGACAGGAAGGTTAAGTGATGTGCCCACATTTATTCAGCAAGCGACTCCGGAGCCAGGGCTCAGCCCACGCCATTTGGCTATGGCGCTCACTCTGGTCGCTGCCGCCCTCTGCCGCCCTCGGAAACGCCCCCAGGTGTCATTGGTGACAAGCTAAAAGGGGTAATGAGAGGAAGATCTGAAGGAGCACAGTACCAACTGACGACTGAAGCCACCTGCCGATGTGTGTGCCTCTAGGAGACCCCCACGGGCACGGCCCCGACTACGGCCCGCGTGGCTGGCATCCAGCACAGACCCGCTGGCACAAGCAGATGCCTAGTAAACGCGCGGTTACTGGATTTGGAAAACATACCTGTAATTGGTAGAAGAGTCATAAATTGAAATGTCAGAAACTTGGTATTTCTGAAAATGAAACCTTAAATCAGCCTAAAAGAGGAGAAATAAAAGTTGGTGAAAGGTAGAAAAAAACAAATAATTGAAATACGAACACTTAATAGATCTAAAAATGAAGCTCATAGTACACATCCTGGCATACCTCAGACACTGAAGGGCAGAGACCGCCAACGTGTATCAGATAACCTTTATCTCTTCGTAAGGGGTCAGCATGCCTTATTTCTGCTACAGGAAAAGATAATACACAATAGCAGAGGACCATTACTGTAACAGGAGTTTCAAAAGAAAATGTGAAAATTGTTAAATATTTTATTTTTTACTATCATAAGGCTTGTTATAAAGTCATTCGCAATTATTAGCTCTAGATTGAAGACCAAGAGCCTGGAATATAGTTTTATATTCTGGGCCTTAAACATTATCTTCTTAAAATCAACGAGGCTGGATCAGTTGACAGTAAGTCTCTTGCAGATCAAAAATGGATCAATAACACCTACACGGAGTCATCAGTTACATCGTAACTAAGAAAGCGGCTGTGTCTGTCTCTGGTTCGGAGAAGTGCTACCTTAGACGCCGGTGCACGCGCGCTCCTCCCCGCCCCACACACACCCCAATGCCGGCTAGGGCTCTCAACGTGCGTTCCTTTGCGGGGGAAAATCAGAACAAGAAAACCTTTACGTCAGACGAATATCAACACGCCCATCCGACCCGTCACCTCGCCTAGCACTAGTGCAATATGATCCATCTGCAACACACCCCATGGCTGAACGTGGTGCCTGGCACCGGGGACAGGCAGCGAACAAACGGGAGCAAACACCTGCCCTGATACTGTGTACCGCGGGACGGTAGTCGACACATCCAACAAATAACAGACACGGTGTGTGCTGAGTCATACGGAGAAAAATGCAAGGAAAAATAGTGACAGTCAAACTAGATGATATGCCATTCACTTTAAAACTGGACGTGTGCATTACACATATGCGTAAAATACATAAGAGAATGGTAAAAAAATACCGATAGTGGTTCTTGCAGGCTGGAGACGCTTCGGGTAATTTTAATTTTCTTATACTTTGCTATTTTATTTAAAAATCTTAATAACAATAAACCACTGCTATCCCGTAACATAGAAGGAAAATCCTCACAAGTGTTTCGGAGAAAGAAGAGGACAAGAGCAGAACACCATCAGAAATGACAGAAGGGCAATACTTAGACACTGCAGGAAACGCCCGCCGTTCTCAGTGATTAAGAACTAGCTAAGATGAAAACCGACCCAGCCGCTCACATCTGTCAGGCCAGGTTGCCGAAGGGACCTGGGGAGCTTGTTCTGAAATGAACATTTTGAATGGATTTACTCTTTGAAACAACTGACCTCCAAATGGCCAATTTTCTCATCTTTTCTATTTATAAGGAAGAGCCACACACAGGAATACACTATGACAACAGCTCGGTCGCCCCCAGGAACAGTGCCGCCCAAGTGTGTCGGGTCGGGGTGTCTGGTTAAACCCTCAGGACTCACCCAGAGTGCACTTCGCGTCCCCTCCATCCTGCTCTGTCTGACTCCCTTGTCCTCCCGAGCCGTCGACGCCCGTCAGGTTCTCCTTCGCATCAAACCAGTCTTCGCTTACTTCTTGGGTATTTCTGTGGTCTGAGAAATCGAACACAAGTAGCTATGAATTATGTAACAGCCCTCTGAGGAGTTATCTAAAAAGCTTCTCAGAATGAATCAACATGACGACAATGACTAATTTTATGTACACAGTTAAAAAAAAATATTAGCAGAATAAGAGAATTAAACCGAGCATAAAGATTCTCTGAAGGGATTTTCGGTCTGCGCGATCGGTTTTCCACTTCTGCTTCCATTCACACTGATTCCTGGCCTTCCTTGTCTGACTCTTAAATGAGCCTGTATCAAAGACGCTCAGCTTTTTATACAGACGTACAGTAAATGTCTTTAAAAAGGGATTAAGCGGTACTGCATCTATTCCATTAAAAATCTTTTTGGAATGATCACCTCTTTTCATAGAGGACAAAACCAAAAATAGTACACGCAATTTAGAGATAAACATTGGACAGAAGAGTTTTCAGACTGGAAGATGTGACGCAGAAGAAAAGCCTGTTTCACTGTCCAGCATGATCAGATATATTAAATAACCTTAAAGACGTCAAGTACACGCAAAAAGAACATACTTAATATGCATAATCAGAATGAGGCCATTCGGTCGATTAAAAATGTTTTTCTGATTTGCTGAACGGGCGCTGGGGATATATATCTTAAACCTTGTGATTAGTTTTCCGGCAACGGCACAAGACAGTTCAGTTGGATACTGACCCTGATCGTCCAGTCTCAGCTGACTGAAGCAGACGTCCACATCGTCCCTGTTTGAACCGTCTTCCTTGGGCGATGCACCCTGTTCAGGTTGACTAGTGTTGGATAATAAAGATAGCTGAGGATTCAAATAACAAAAACAACGGTGATAAGGACGGACTATCAGTTCCGGTGCCCTTACCTTACTACGGGACAGGCCCCCTTCACTGGCATGGCCTCCCCACGAGGCTGAGAGCAAAACCATCACCCGCCCGAGTCCACAGGGGAGCAGACTGAACCTCAGTGACTTGTTGCTCTAGGTCTGTCACACAGCTAGCAAGAATCAGAACTGGAACCCAGTCTGTGTACACTGAGTGCCTGCCAACACTGCCCTTATTTAGCAAAGTGTGGCACATACACACAGTGGACAGAAAATTCCGATGATTTTTGGAGGTATACATATAGGTATGTTTCATATTAACATTTAACAGTTATATGTTTAATGCGTGCTTATGTGTATGTTTTGTATTTATGGGTAGTAATATTTCTTTCCCATATGTAGTAGTTTGTCAGTCTTTACACGTAAGTTTATTTAAAAAGAATTGTCTAAAGAACAACTCAGAGCAAATAACATTACGGGTAATCTATGGCTATGGAAACTGTGAAGATGGCACACAGGTAATTAAATTTTAGAAACACTACACTATACTAGCTTTAATGTAAAACCTATTAATTTAATGAGATAGGTATTAAAATGTAATCCTAACTTAAAATACTGTTTTATAGCCAAAGCTGATTATAAAAATTACAACTGCATCTTGTACTTTTAAAAATAATTTATCATTCTCCCCAAATACGCGGGTTATAATATTACAGTGATGAAACACAACCACTCCAGAACAGGATGAGATTAAATGGCCAAGTTGTATAAGTAAATTATGTAAGAAATTTGAGGATATAAAAATCTGGTTTCAGATCTGTTGATTCTTTGTGGATAAATGAGGTTTCTCTTTTAAAGAGCAGAACAATGGAATAAATAAACTGCTAAAGTAATTTATTTCTAATCATTTATATTAATAGAAAAGAATATAAATCAATCAAGCATTTCACTTTTGGCTTTGGAATGCATCTCATTGTATAAGACGACCCAAATAATATAACCTCGGGGTTAAAATCAAAGTCAAAACGTAGAAATAAGCACCAGCTATCCTTCCCAGTGCCTCACTTGATAATGGAATATATTATGTTTCTGCATCCCTTCACCATCTGCAGAGTGCTTTTCCATAGACCGTCACGGGACAGACATTTCCTTGGGGACTAAGAGAGTTCAAGAAAACCTATGAAAGACATTTTACAACTATTTTCATCATTTCGATAAAGGAGGAATTAAAATTTTTCCCTGATTAAAAGGAATAAGATTACTTTCCTCTACCTCGCGAGACAAATTTTCTAAGATATTAGTTTTTAACACTGGATCAGTGTGATGGTGGCCCTAGTCACAGGCTGCCCGAGCCAGTCCAGCTTTATACTGGTTGTCATGGTGAGTTATCAGCATCACCACCTTTCATCCTCAAAGTCTCCTGGTCTGATGACGAATTATATGGTCCTTCTGCTTAACCTATGTCACTGATGTCCATTTGATCAGGTCATCATGTGACTTCTAACCAGCGAGGGCACAGAGTAAGTTGGCTGAGTGCAAAGGAGGATGTGAGCACTTCTGCAAATTATACTTGACTTTGCTGAAGCCATAAAATCAAAGATTCACGCCGATGAACTACTTAAAAAACATCTCACTTGCGGCAGTGTCTTCGTTAGGCTCAAAGAAACACCGGCGTCACGAGTACTTTGATGATCTAGTTCAGAATCTGCTCCTGAGAAGCTAAAGAGATAAACGTTTTATTAGAGGATTTATCGCTGTTCTAAGTAAGGGCCCACACAGAAAACTTAGAGTTAACTAAATTAAGCCATTTTTAAGATCTCATGAATTCTAAATTAGACGAAACCATAACTTACATATGTGATTCTTTTTTCATCAGCTGAAAAGACAGTGAAGAAAAATCTTTTAGTTTATAATGTTTTTGATAAATGAAGTAACCATTTTGTTCCTAAAATGGAAAGAAATACATACCCTAGAAGCAAAAACAGCGAACGCAGATAATAATTTTGATTCCACCGACAGTGGGGGCACTTCCTCCAGTGGTATGCCTTTGCTTATTTTCTCTTTCAGACTCACGTATCTGACCTTCAGGTCTCCCAGGACGGACAGCAGCGCCGACCCCAATTCCTTCTTAGTAGAATTACTCGACAAATTCCTGTTGAAAAGTTCAGTTCACAAAACTCGTTTAGGCCCAAGTCATCCATGCAACTCTACTATGAGACTAGATACTCAGTTCTAAGTACCGGATGTTTAAATGTTTTTCTTTTAATGTTGAGTAAAAGAAAATGAGCCACAGAAGATGTGTTTCTCTGGGGACGGTACCGGCGATCCTCAACACATAAGCCGGAGAGAATGTGGCGCAGTGTCATGCGAAGTGCTACGCCTGACTTCATCTGCGCTCGGTCTTCCTAAGAAACCTCCCATCTATCTTTTTACTGGATTCGTCATCCCAACATGCACTTCTGCCCCTCCACGAAATTCCAATGTAGCACTCTTTAAAATCTAGGTCCAACCTACCCCTCGTTCTGCCGTTCACACATGAAAGTGAAAGGAGTTATCTAGAACAAGTTTAAAGCCAGTGATACGTTTCCGAGACGACAGACTTAGAACTGCCCGTCGCCGCCTGAGCCCTTGCCTGTTCTCCACGACCAGTCTGTAGACGTCGCTGCACAGGTGCCGGCACATCTGGTAGTGGACGTCTATGAGGTGCAGCTCGGCCTGCACGGCCCTCCGCCTCACGCTCCCACAGCACGTGGCCGGCGCCCTCTCCTCCGCCGCCCGAGAAGGCTGTGCTGCCCTGGGAAAGGAAGCCTCGGTTAGGGGAGATGCCGAACGTCTTTCTGTGTCACTGACACATCTCTAGAACCAGTTGCCACGTTCCTTAGACTTCCCTGTCAACGTTTAGATCGGTCTCCACCAAACACGAAAAGGCTGCGGGAACACCTGACAGCTGCAGGAAACATATATTCTTTATATATTTATAGCAGTCGAAGCTAAATATATTCTTTCTAGAAGTCAATAATCCTCAAGTTCACACTTACCAAAAAAAAAAAAAAAAAAAAAGATTCCAAAGTAAACTACTGATTTTGTTTATCCAGAATCAACAGGTTTTCAACCTAAATTGAGCTTTGGCCACCACTTTATTAAAGTTATAAGCATTGCAGACAGAAACTGTGCTTTAATGTGTTATCCTTTTAACAGGAAATAGACATAATTTACATTTTTCTTAATAATTATGGGTCATTATTATAAGGAAATATTTTGCTGTTATTTGATCAAAAGGCCTAAATCACTGCATTTTTTTTAAAACAGTTCTTGCTATTAGTTGCCACTTCCAGCTGTTCTCAATACTTCTGTAAACCAGAACGTCCAAAGGACTGGACACTGAATTGAACTCATAGAAGAATGAAGAATGAAGGGAAAGGTACATGACCTCAGAGCATGAACATGAATTTGGCTTCTCAGAGACTTCCCTTTTCTCTTTCCTCCCCCACCTCCTGGTTCTCCACTGTACTCTGAATTATAAGGGTATACACTAAATGTAAAGTACATTATACAATGAATTAATATCAAGACTAAAATACCCCAGTGAAAGGAGCTCTTTACTATTTTCCGAAGGTGCTATTTTGTTTCAATCTTCAGGGGGATCAAATGAAAGAAAATTGAGTCATTACATCAGTATGGTTTTGGGTTGAATAAATACAGATGCCATAAATTTTAAAGGAATTATTGAGGCCCCGATCTCAATAAGTGGAAAAGCTTTAACGTCCTATATTATCCTGACATTTATATTTGTTTGAAGGCAAATGGCCAAAGCAGATGATTTCGTAAGGTCCCTTTAAGCTATTATCCTACATGGTTAAGCACCTTACAAAAAAAGCAAATTACTATTTTGATTCTTTTCCCCACGTGCATCTACAAGCTTATATATCTAACTTACCTCTCAGGATGTTCCTTTAAGTCTGTGATAGCAAATGTTTTCCTTACTTCCAGGGAATCCTGCAAAGGTGATTTAAAATCAGATTAGAAATAGATGGCAAACACCACATGTCCACGTGTTCCGTCTGGGGTGCCACACTGGCACCAGTCTCTAATGGACTTCGTGGCACCAGCTGCCACCAGGAAAGGACAGGGCTGGCAGCAACCTAGTCACCTTTTTCCCTTAGTCCAGCACTTTCTCACAAAAGCCTTAGGAGCCCCTGCTAAAACGCAATGGACCTCAACGTTTCCACGGAGATAACGCTGCCTCTTTATAAAGTCAAATAAAGGTCTATTGTTAATCGTACCGGTTTTACCTTGTTTAGGAAATTTCTATTAGGGTTTGAAGTGTCCATCGAGAGCGATGTTCCCGGTGGTCCTTTTGTCGCAGCCACCTGAGTATCGCCGACCCGACCGTATGACCAGTCCGTGTTACAAGCCACGCTGCGCTGCCGCTCGCTTCGCCACTCGCCGGGCCGCTTCTTATTCATCATGGTTATCTCCGTGTTGCTCGACGTAGAAACCACGGACGGCCTCGCGCTCGTCGCTCTGCTGGTCGTGAAACCGGCCTGGAAATCGGAGCTCACGTCCACTGCCCGACTGACCGTGAGGACGCGCCTGCCCGCGCCCGGCTGGGACGGCGGGCGTGTGCCCGCCGCACTGTGAGGGCATCTTGTGTTTGTGGCCGTGGCATCGGCAGCTTCCAGGGAGCCCTCTTCTCTTACTGCCTGGTCATCTGTGACCCCAGCCCCTGGCAGGGCAACAGACAGATCTGAGGCCGAGGGAGGAGTGTCTTGGAGGCTTTTATCATGTGAATACCCACAGGCAGAAAGGACCGAGTCACCCAACGCAGAGGTCCAGGAAGGCTGGCGGTCCTCGCAAGGACACAGAGGCGCCTCTGAAGCTTCGTCCCGGGGCGGGGCGCTAGGGGTTTCAAGGTGCACCGTTTCGTTGGCAACAGTTGCATCTCCGCAAAAATCTTTAGGCTCGGTCACTTTGCATTTCATTTTGCCGGGATGAAACCGAGTTTTTAATGCGTTCTGAGGGGTCACGCACTCACTCTCAGACTGAGGTTCCTGGTTTTCAGGGGGCCCTTCATCACATACCGTGTGGTACAGCAAACTGGTCTCCTGCTCCTTACCCTCTGCCTGCTTGGGTTCCCGAGAGCCTGGTAACAAAACGGAATTCTGGAATTGGGGGACAGGAGGTCCATCTTCCTGTCCACAGACGTCGATCGAATCTGCAGAGAAGCTGGAACTGCTTTCCATTGTGACACGACTCACGTCTAGATGGCCAGCATACTTCACGTCGTAATCGGAATTTCTCAGCCCAACGGCCTCCGGGTTAGACACGTTTAACATTTTCGCTCGGTCGGCAGATAAACGGGCACTCAGGTAATCTTGTTCTTCCGCGCTGTGATAGTCCTGCTGCGAGTCTTCATCCGTATCGTGCTTCTGCATGTCTTCAGCAGTTTCTTTATAGTCGTCGTCGGAAACCTTAAGGATTCTTTCCAAGCCAATAACCTTATTACCTTGATGTTCCAAAATATCAAAAAACACCTCCTCCCTTTTCTGCATTTTAGACTCTAAGTCTGAATTTGAATGAACGAGACTTTTATTCTTTACTTTTGGCTCTGAGTAATGGATGGAGTACGTCTCGTTCAAGAAAGCATAGTCGACACTGTCTTCAAACTCACTTGACTGAGAGTGAGTACTCTCTGCGGTGGCGTCAGGATTCGTAGTAAAAGATGGCTCCAGTAAATCTGTTTGGTCAGTATCGCTGAGCTTTTGGTCACGGGCTCTTTGCTCTAGTGCCAAGGAATCCCAGTCACCATCGAGAAAAGTCAATTTGGCTTCATTAGGACCATTGGAAGATAATAAATTTTCTTCCTTAGGATCAGAAGGCTCATCTGATTTAAAAAGAAAAAGAAAGGGAAGAATGTTAACAGCAGTGACGTCACAGAATCTCAACAGCAGAAAAGACCTGAGATGGGATCCGGTCCAAGCTCTCCCCAACACAGGACCCCTTCTTACATTGCTCACGACAAATGCCCCTTACGGTTGCTGCTTTAGACTCAACTGTGTCCCCCTCAAATTCCTATGTCGCAGCCCCAAGTCTCAAGGCAACGGGAAGTGGAGGTGGGTGTCTGGGAGGCCGTGGGGGCGAGACGAGGTCGAGGGTGGGCCTTCCAGATGGGACGACACCGCAAGAGCGTGGCCACCTACAAGCCGGGAGGACAGCCCTCACCAGAGCCTGACCAGGCTGGCGCCGGTTCAGACTTTCGGACTGGGAAGAAGTCTGTTGTTTAAGGCCCCCAGGCTATGGCGTTTTGTTCCGGTGGCCCCAGTTGAGACAGCAGGCAACATTCCTCTTAAACTCTTCCCACGGCAAGGAGTTTACCGTGCGTGAGGCAGCCACGCCATCTGTGATGTTACGGTGCCTCCTAGTTCCAGCCGGAGCCATCGCAGAAACAGGAGGGACATGGGCGCTGCACCCAAGCACTTACGGCTTCCAGAGGGTCGCGGATGAGAAGAGCTCACCTGACTGGAATACAGCTGACCTGAGCCCACAGGGCTGTGTGGATGAGCAGGGAAATGCTTAAGAGGAGCAGCAGATTCAGAGAAACCTTTTCATTTAAAAAGTGTTTGAACCAAACACAGCTGTCTCACAAGCTAATCAAACAGTGTGTGTAAAGTCAGCTGTCTGGAGGGACAGGGCGTTCTCTGGAGCCTGCAGGCCACCTTGTCTGGAGTGAAACAGCTCTGTGGTGTGACAGGAGCTGTGAACAGAAAAGGCCTTTTGTAATGTGCTAGCGGGTGTGGCTCTTGTCCTCAGGCTACAGAGGGCTGACAGCTCTTACAAGGGCAGTCCTGTGAATGGGATGGGTCAGACACCTGGCAGCAGTAAGCATGGCAGCCTGCAGGGGAGACCGGAGGCAGCTAGAGCAGGAGTGCAGACATGGGACTGGAGACAACGCTGGTATGCACATTCCACAAGTGACAAGACTCGGTGGCTGATTAGGGATGGTAGATGAGGGGGAGGGGGCTCAGTGAGTCTCAGACTCTCCTTGTGGTCTCAGAACACCAGAACCACGTTTTACATCAAGATCCAGCGCACACACGCGTGTGTGTATAACTGACACGAAGATTTTACAAAAACAGTAACTACTCTACGTCCATGTGTTCTAGTATTTTCTAGTCTTATTTATTAATTTATCCTAGGCAAGGCAACCCTTGGTTGACCTCACAGATTGCAAGGACCTTGTCAGCTTACCATCCTTTACTTTTTTATTTGTATTTTTTTACGCCTACAGCACCTGGTCTTCCCAGGTGGTCTCCCATCCAAGGACTGACCAGGCTCGACCCTGCTGAGCTTCCGGATCAGACGGGATCGGGCTCGTTCAGGATGGCAGGGCCGTATACATTTTCTAGTCTGTTTTTAAAAAAGCTGATCACAATGATCTAACCTGATTTCATGACTCACCAACGGGCCACGGGGCCTTAAACACTGCTCTAAGAGAGCGCTAGGGTTCACAGCTGCTATTACAGGTCGTGGGAATCCTGGGAGCTAGAACACAGGGGCGGGGAAAAGATGATGAGCTTATTTCCAGGCATGAGGAGTTTGCGGTTACTGGCTCAAACACCCGGATTCAAATGTGTACATGTGTGGGGCTGGAGCTAAGGAAAGCACTGCTAGCTTCATTACAAACTCATGGTCAATTGTGCTTGTATAGGGACTCGTTATATATTCCGGATACTAATTATTTGTTTTCGTAAGTGATTTTTCATAGTTCATTGCTTTTTTTTTTTTTTTTTAACTTTTTGCAATATCCTACCATGGTTTTTAAGATTTAGTTAAATGGATCAGTCCGTTCTTTTCTCCCTTCTGGGTTTTGCCTCTCTGATCTTTCCTACTACATGGTTATAAAAGTATTCTATCATTTATGAGTGTGTCACACTGAGCCCTTTTACACTACGTATAATTAATTTCTCTCCAGCATAGGTAGGAACCATTTTTTCTAAAATGGTCAATTGTGTTAATACTATTTGCTGAATAATTCATTACTTCTCTTCCGACTTGAAATAGCATGTTATCATACTCTAAAGTCCTCTTAATAGTTCAAATCACAAATATTCACAGACATATAAAGTTCAGTCACCTTGCTCTTTAGGGTCTTGCTATTTCCTATGTTTTCTTCTACCACCGCCATAGAAAGAGAAATGTCACATCTGTATGTTTCACAACACGTGCAACTTGGGTAGCAGAGGCCAGCCTGCCCGCTTTCCACTTACGGCAACCGTACCCGTCCCGAGTTCCTGAGAGCCCGGCTGGACCAAACGCTCTCTTCTGGCTCAGCGCTGTCCCTAAACACCCCACTTCCCCGAGCGGTCCTGTGTAGGCTGCCCATGTGCACCATGACTCACCGGCAGTGTGCCAAGTGGAAGCATGCGGAGCCTTACTACGTGACCGGCAGGGCTGAGAAAGGAGCGGCCCGGGGGGACGCTCTGGCCAGTGTCACGTAGTACCTCTGTCCGCCCAGAATGAAGCCACCGGCCCGTGCCCTCACCTTTTTGGATGTTTCCTCCACGGTCGTGGTAGCTGTTACCAGGAGCCGTCTCCACCCCTGCAGTGGCCTGCATCTCTCAAGGAGGTATATTCTAGAAAAGGTGTAAATACTGAACTAGTATTATACTTGGCATTATATTTTAAAAATACTAAAAAACCAAATAAGTTGACAAAGTGGCAAGAATAGTCAAAGATTCTAATAGAAGAGGGCTAATGAACAAAGCTGGGAGGACATTTGAATAACTTTTTAAGAGCATAAATTGACAGGTATATAAGACTACTATTTAAACACACAAGACATATTCTTTTAAAATTTCCAAAGAACTTTCAAGAAACACCACCATGAATGTTATCAGGCCACCAAAACCATATTATTCCAAAAACTGGAGTATTAAGGGCTACAATGTGACTCTATTTATGACATAATTGAGCCGAAATGTTCCCAAAACAAACTGTAGACTTATTAAAAACCAGTGACTTATTAAAAACTGTAGACTTATTAAAAACCAGTGACATGGTATATCCACACAACGGAGTATTTTCCAGCAATGAAAGGAACAAACTACTGACACATGTAACCTTGTGGATGAATCTCAAAAACATGATGTTGATTTAAAAGAAGCCAGACAAGAGATCACATATTATATGATTCCATTTAAATGAATGTAAAGAAGCAAATTTACAGACAAAGTAGATTAGTAGCTGCTTGCCTTGGCAAAGTCACAAAAATCACTGAATTTTACATTTGCCTCAATAAAGGTGTTTTTAAAAAGTTAATGACAACGAGTCTAGGCTAGTCACTTGAGCTGGGCCTGGAGCTCTCAGGGCCACCCCTGATTTGTCAGCACTGGTTCTGCTGAGCGAGGCCAGAGAAGCCCCGCCCAGGAGGTGGGCAGAAGCCCGGGCTGTGACAGGGAGGCGTCTGCCGGGTGGCCAGAGACCCCTTTCCTCCACCCGCTCAAAGCCCTTCCCAGCCCCACCCCAGAGGACATCTGGGCAGCATCATGAGGCCAGCACCATCCCCGGCCCGTCGCGAGACTGAGCAGAGGTCTTGGTGAGGACAGCGGCCGCAAAGGCGTGTACAGCCTCTCGGCCCATCTCGGGAGCTCAGCCAGGGCTGACTGAGGGAGCAGACCCAGTGCTGGGGCCCTGGGGCCAGTGACCTGGGGCAGGTGCCACCGGGACTTTGTCCTAGGTCAGGGCTCCAACAGGGAGGGGGACGAGGGACGGGAGGGTCTGGAACTCCCATCTCCTCTCCCACGTGTCCTGTCGGGAGCCAGCCCTGCTGCCCGCAGCGCGGGGAGGAGTCAGAGGGACACCCTGCGGCCTCGGGGGAGGTCCTTGGATAGAGGCTCAGGCCCCACGCACCCCATCCCAGCTACATCGGCACCCCCAGAAGGTACCCCTCTTGCTGTGTCCCATTGGACAGCGGAACTGTCTTCACTGGGAGGCCTCAGGGATGACAGCCCTTCTGTCAAGTTGGCCTGGGGTCGCATTTCTGCTCCATGGCGGGCTCTGAGGGCCACCCCCAGGAAGTTCTGGATGCCCCCTTGCTCAGGTGGGGATCTCGGGAGGAGGAACCCCATTTCCTTTCTCAGAAGCTCCCAGAGAAATGCGTCTCCAGAGGCCAACAGCCCCAGGGAGAAGGTCTGCAGGCCCCCACTCTGCCACACACAAGGGCCACTACCCTGTCCCCAGCGTCCCTTTATCTCCAGTGCTCTGTGTCTGGCCCGGGGATGGTGCGCGGTCACCCCTCAGACACAGTGGTCACTGAGCACCGTTTCTGCTGCGACATATTTTCCATCAGGTGACTAACTGCCCTGTTTCACAGCCTCTTCCGCGTGGGGACGAGATCAGGCCTGCGTGACAGTAGCAGGTCAGAAGCAGAGGGACACTACGCAGATCCTGGCTGAGCCTGAAGAAGGGCAGGCAGGTGGGACTCATCCTGGTGATGGGGGCTCTGTGCACAGGGCCTTCGGCCCCCACCTCCCACTCGGACGCACTGCTGCGACCCTCCCAACAGCACCAAAGCCCCAGAATTGTCCACGCTGTGCAGACGGGACTGCCTTGTGCCAGGAGTGTTCATGCATCGAGACACTCAATATTGTTCAGATCTGTTCTCTACAAATCGAGCTACAGATTTAAAACAATTTCAATCAAGCGTGGAAGGTTTTTTGGTAGAAATTGACAAGTTGATGGTAAATTATATGGAAAATCAATGAACTTAGAATAGCCAGAACAATCTAGAAGAAGAAAGCTGAATGGCATTGATGTCAAGACTTATGAAGCTACGGTATCGGCAGTGCAGTATGTTAGACTAAGAGATTAAGGAAAAAATTATGAATCCAGAAAGAAAGCCACTTGAATTTTGGGAAAGGCACTAATTCAATTCAGTGTGGAAAGAAAGATCTCAGGCATATTCTATAAAATGGTGTTGCACAAGCAGGTTTTTGCAAGGGGAAAAAAGTGTCTGAACTCCTACTTCATACCATACATAACAACAAAAGTGAGATGAATCATATTTCTGAATGTGAAGACCAAACCTATAAAAAGTCTCAAAAGAAAACGTAGGAGAATATATTCATGACTTTGGGATAGGCAGAGATTTCTGGAACAGAATAAAAAAGGTGTTAATAAGTTGATAATATGAACTCAGCAAAATGTGAAAACTTCTGCTCATCAAAAGACACTACTGAAAAAGTGGAAAGACAAGCCAAAGCCTGGAAGAAAATATTTGATTTATATATTGTACCCAGATTATGTAAAGAACTCACACAAAGAGAAGTTTTTAAAAGAAGATAATGTAATAAAACTATATAAAATACTTGGACATGTACTTCACACGCACGTAAGGCATATGTAAATTGCTCTCAAGTGTATGAGAAAGTTCAACATCATCAGTCATCAGGAAAATACTAACTTAAACCACCAAGATATCACTTCACACTCACTTGAATAGCAACAAACAAACACACACCCTGGTATTACCAAATACTGGGGAGGACGTGGAAATAAACACATTGCCAGAGGGAGTACAACTTGTTAAAGACATTTTATAAACTAAATGGAAGTTCCTAATGATATTAAGCATGTACCTCCTTTATTACAAAGAAATTGCATTCCTGTTTCAGGAATAAATACCCTTCTCTAGAGAATCGTTCTTGAATATAATTACCCAATAACTGAATCTTATTTGCTAAGTCAAATCCTACATGTTGAGGACACAGAAGGGTCTATTTCTGTCCCTCTGAAGCATAACAGGTGTAAACAAGCAATTTCCAAAGTGGAGTGGGGGGATGGTGAGAGGCACATGTTATCTTATTGTAGATAGGCACCTTTTCTCAAACTTGCCTGACACAAAAATCACTTGGAACGCTACATAAAAATCGATTGCACTGCCTAATTGGGGGCCAGAAATGATACCCTAGAAAATTCTTATAATCTGGAGATTTGGGGAAATATAAAATGCAATGGGAAATATAAAAAGACCTAAACTAGACTAAGGGTTAGGAAAAGTCTTCCTGAGGAAGTAACATTTAATCTGAGCTCTGAAAGATGAGCAAGTAGGAGTTAGCTGTAGTATTGATTATTAACTCTATTACTGATTTTGACATAAAGGATGTGTCAGACACAAACAAACAAGATGCCTTTGAAGTTTTTAAAACTGAGAGTTGTATTTAGAAAGCAATTAAAAACTAAAATTCTAACCGAGAAATATAACCTATATCCTCTTTGAATTTCATATTAAGTAGACAATAATATAGCATGACTGCACGGATAAAGTTAAGAGAACTTTATAAAGTGACATCTAAGCTAAGTCATAACATCTGAGTTAAACACATTAGCGGCTAAGGAGGGGTCAGGGAAGAGAACACAGCATCGCAAGAGGATAAAGATGGGATGGTGCCCAGGGAGAAGACGGGTAAGGAGAGGGGACAGGATAAGCGCATAAAAGTGAACTTGTCATCGCCGATGGTACACCCACTGAAAGAGGAAACTGGAGGAGGAATACTTTTCTATCATTTTGCTTTTGGGTAGGGGGGGGGCAAGGGAGAAGCATTCATTCTTATACGTGAGCTCTAAGTGCCTGTAACACACACAAGTTGAGACCGATATATAGTTGTGAAGCTTAGGGATTATCTGAGCTGGGGGTATTCAGCTTCCAATTTAATGTTTCAAAACCCCTTTTTAGCTAAAAAATATTTGGCCTAATACAAAAGCTTAATAGCCTTCTAATATTTTTACTGTCATAAGACTGGCCAGGGGTTTGTTAACCTTTGGGATTATGAACTTCCCAAAAATTTGACAGAGGTCACAGTCAATTCCCTGAGAAAATGCACGTACACACACACGTAAAGGATTTAGGGACTTCCACACTACATTTAAAATTTTGAAGTTAGTAACTCCTGGCTTAAGGAATTTTATTTAAGTCAGTAACAATCCTACTCTAGGAATGTCAGGTCAGTATTTAAGATAAAAAGTGAGATGAAAAGAAAGCTAGTTTCTCAAAATAAGTGACATTAGATCAGTGGTTTTCTTGCTTTTTGGACTCAGGAACTCTTCATATTCTTAAAAGTGAGAACCCCAAAGTATTTCTTTCTATGGGTAATATCTACCAACACCTATCACATTAGCAATTAAAACAGAAAAAGTGTAATATTAATTTGTTCATAATAATAAACTCATTACTTAACATAAGTAACAGTTTAAATTTAAAAAAAATCTTTGAAAAAATTAGAATAGCATTTACATTTTGTAGATCTCTTACAAGTTTTAACAAGCTGGATTCTCATTCATATCTGATTCTGCATTCTAATCTCCATTCAATGTACTGTAACCTCCATTCTTAAATATGAACAGACAGACACCCAAGATCCAAAATGTTGACAAAAGGAAAATCTTTAGTACCACAAAAATACTTGCAAATCATACATCTGATGAGGGTCTATTATCCAGAATATATAAAGAACTCTAACAAAACAACAACAACAAAAGACAACTCAGTTTTAAAAATGAGCAAAGGACTTACACTTTCCAAAGATAAACAAATGGCCGATAAACACAAGATAAGAGTCTCAATCCACCATTATTGAATAGTGAGATGCAAATTAAAACCACAAGGAGGTACCACTTCACACCCACTAGGTGTGAAGAACCCAACCAAGGAACATAAGGGCCAGCGAGGACATGGAGAAATCGGACCCCTCGTCCTCCGCGGGCCACCGTAGAAAACAATTGGGCAGATCCCGGAAACGTCCCCTGGAGAAAGACCCGGTGACTCAGCCATGCCACCCCCAAGTGCATCCCCATTTTCAGTTCTCCCCGGTGGCGTTTACCAGACCACGCCCTCCCGCGTTTCCAATCCCAGGACCGCAAGGCTCCCGGTGCTCCCCACCCTCCTCCCCAGCAGGCCTTGTCATTTTCAGGTCCCATCTCGGCCAGGAAGACCCCGACCCTGCCACCCGGCCAGAATCGTCTTCCTGATCGCAAACCTCATCAGGCCACCCACCCCCCTGCCGCGGTCCCCTGGATGAAGACGAAGGTCTTCACACGGCCTGTTAAGACCCCGCCGGCGCCCGGGCTTGTCACCCTCTGCCCGTCCTGGAACACGTCGGGCCACGGGGGCCTCTCGGGCCCCCCTCTGCGTCCGTCACGCGTCGGGGAACCCGAGGCCCGATGCCCGCGTCAGGGCCCGCCCGGGGTAGACACAGCGCCGTGGTCACAACGATACGCACGCGAGTGAATGTGTCCACCTTTCCCTGGGGTCACGACGACCCCTAAGCGACAAGGCCCCCAACGTAGTGCTGAAGGAGCTTTTCGGGGTGTAAGTCTGCGCTGGCCCCCGCGAAGCGAGGCTGGAAGACCCGCTCGGAACCGAATGTAAAGGATCTGAAGCGGGGCGGGGGAGATTCCGGACCGCCAAGGCCACCGGACTGAGATGCAAACCCTGGGGGACACCGCGCCCGCGCCGCCGCCTCCCGCTCCCGGACCCGCGGGAAAGGCCCGAGGCCCGCGCCGCCCGGACCCGCCCCTGCGGGGCTTCACTCCGCGTCCCGCTCGAGCCCCCGGCCTCCCACCTCGCCGGCCGCGGCCACCATCCTGCCGTCGCACCTTAGCGCTGCTGCCACCACCGCTGCCGCCACACGTGAAACCTCCCAGCGCCGCCGCCACCTCGCCGCGGGAGCTCCCGGCGCGCACCGCGGGGCCCGTCGGGTAACGGCCGCCGGCGGCCCGCCCACCGCCCGGCGGGGCCTCCCCATTGGTCGGCGAGAGCAGGGGCCGCGCCGTGATTGGCCAGCGTGCAGGCGCGAAGGCGGGAACGACGCGCCCCTGCGGTCGTGCGTGGGCCTTTCTAGCAGGGCGCGCGGGCCTCCCGCGGAAGCCGGGGTCGGGGCGACCCGGTGACATCGCCGCCTCGGAAGCGTTTCCTGCGGCGCAGCCCAACAGCCCCATCTGGACCGCGCGGCTGTGCGGAGCCGCCAGATGCAGGAGCCGGGCGGCGCTGGCCCTGCGGGCAGAGCCCAGCGCTGGCCACCGTTCTCTGTCCACTGAGTGTCCTTTCTTTGATTCTGTCGCGACATGTCCTTCCAAGGACAGTCCTTTAAAATGCCGTTCGGGGGGCCAAGACTAGCGTGAGAAAGCGACGCATGTATTTGCCGCAGGTGCAAGATGTCAGGGGGCACCCCGAACCCCAGTAATCAGGGTAAATGGCATTTCAGTGCATCCGTGTAAAAGCGAAAGCGACGGGAAAGCAAGCGCCGGCGAACGCAGCTTCCCCATCAGTGCTCCCAGTTCTTCCCTTCGCCTCCAGGCGCTGTTATCCCGTCTTTAAAACGAGCATGATTTTCATGATTTTTTTCCCGCATGCATTCTGATTTTTGTTTAAATCATTTTGTTTACTCTTTCAACAGTATTCAAGCCACGTGTGTTTAATGTAGGAAGTGCAGACAAAAATGTAAAGAAAATAGAAATCCCCTATAACCCTACTCGCGCAGAGCCTCACTTTGGACGTTTTTTTTTTTTGGGGGGGGTCTTCTTCCACGCGGACCTCAGTGCCATTGGCCGATTTACCTCTGTTTGGGAGCGGGCAACACCTTGTCCCGCAAACGCCCGCTGTGTGTGCATCAGGCCGGCGGCAGGGCCAGCACCTAGGGCAGCTCCCCTCGCGGGGCGTGCAGTCTAGCTGATCCCAGGGCCGCGATGGATGGGACAGGCTGAGATGCCGCAGAACCGGGCACGTTCGTGGAGCGGTGGCGATGGCGTGGGAGCCACGCCCTGGCAGTCAGGCAACGCGGCTGGAAACAGAATGGGGCGCCCTGGCGGGGCAGACGGTAGCCCTCCTGCAGGGACCTGTCTGTCCTTGCACCTGTGTCATACCCGGCCGAGGCTGCTCACTGCCCACACACTGTCATCGATGTATCAACATTATCTAGACTAGTCATAATGTTTTTTTTTTAACTCTCAGATGACTGTTCTAATAATTTTTTGAGATTACACCCCCAAAAATTTAAAATGATTTTTGTAATAAATATATTAAATCTATATATATTTGGGAGAAAGTTACAGCTCGACATATATTCCTACTATGCATCTCTGAAGTTTTTTTATGTCATATCTCAGAATATATAGATTTCCTAAGAGAGGCTCTTACTTTCTTGATGTTGTCACTATTGTTTTGTTTTGAGGAAGCAGTTTTGTTTATTGTGAATGAGATCCCCATGATATTATGTAAATCTATCTGGTCATGTTGCTATACATGAAAGTTATTGATTTCTGTATGTTGATGATGTATCCTAATAGTTTAGGAACTCTCATACCTGTTAAATTCTATAGTTTGACCATTGAGTACAAATAATATTTTCCTCTTGTCCAATATCGATAGCTTATGACTATTTTGTGTCTAATTGCATTGGCTAAACAGTGCTAACTAGTCATCTTTGTTCCCTTCCTGATTTAAATGAAAATGCTTCTATTTGCTGTTCTAATACATACAGACTGTGATGTTAATTGCGATGATATTTTTAATGACGTTGAGGAATTACCCTATTCCTAAGTCTAAGAATTTTATCTTTAATTTTTATCAGGATCTAATGCGATTTCCGTCCCCTTGAATGTCAGATGGGATGGGATGCAGCTTCCAAGATTAAGTTTTAAAAAGACGGTGGCTTCCACCTGGGGAAGGATCTCTCCCTCCCTCTCTCCCCGTCTCTCCCCGTCTCTGATATCTGCCCTGCAGGAAGCAGGCGGCCTTGTCATGAGCAGCTATAGACGTGGCCATGTGGTGAGGAGCTGAGTCCTTCCTCCATCCATCAGCCAGGAAATGAGGCCTCATGATAACCACATGAAAGGGCTCAGGAGAAGCTTCCGGTCCTGGCTGAGCCTTCAGATGACTCTCCCAGTTGACAGCTCTCTGGACCAAAAAACACGCAGCTAAATCACTCCCCGACCTGCAGAAACGGTGTGAGAGAAATATGTGTTGTTTCAAGCTAAGTTTTGGGTTGATTTATTATAGGGTAAGAAATAACTAATACACCATGAGTCCCATGAGAAGTTTCTTCTCCATAGTCCAAGCGAAATTGACAAAATTGGTCGCAAGAGTTCAGAATCAAATCCAGCGAAAAATGTTAAGTGACGTTCTATATGATCTGAGTTTGTAAGTTTCTCCAGCAGTAAAATGGCAAGGATTCTCACACAGAAGAGAAACTCATTTTTAGATGGAGATGGGAAAAGAAATGATTTCAGTTATGGAAATTTTAGAAAATCATGAGAGAAAGACTAAAAGAATTTATAAAAAGTGAAAAATCTTTAGTTAGGCCGCCAAACCATTACCTCTATCGTACAAGACCTTTGTAACAATATCCAAAATCAATTGATATTGATTTTGAAAAACGAAGTCCTTTAGTTTTTAAATGAGTCATTTATAGAAAAACAACCTAATTGCTAATACTGTGGGTATATTTTGTTTCAGAAAGATTTTCAAACTTACAAAGAAATATCCATTCATACCCTAAAAAAATTTGAACTTGTGGTGTGGATATTTTAAAATCTTTTACATCTGTCAAAGAAGAATTTAATCTAGACATGAGAATATTAGTATCTCTCCTGGTGGATGGTATGCCAAATTTAGGTCAAAAACCCAGGTTTTCCGGCATTTGAAAGCTGGAGACTGAAGTTTCTTGTTTGATTTCACTGTCTCGTACATCTTGGAGGCATTTGTGCTCAGTTTTCTGAAGAAGCTGCTACAAAAAGGGTCACGGATATCGTTAAAATCCTTCGGTGTGCAGATGTGTGTGTGACGCATCACCAATCAGTGTATGAATGAAACTGTTGACATAGAAGACCATTAATGAGTTTAATGGCCTGTGCTCATCGGTTGAGCTGTGAAAGACCTTTACAAAGATTTACTGTTAACTTCGATTTATGATGGTCTTGAAAAAAAAATGCTTGCCAAATACTCAACAAAACAAATATTGTCCGTGTGATTTATATTTTTTCATCAGTTACATGTATGTGAATGAGCTAAATAAGAAGCTTCGAGAAAATGTTTTCATGTGACCTGACAGATACTAAGGATATATATTGAAAACTTATCAAATTACAAATCAATGATAGTGATTTTTATACATAAATCAATACATGGAAGATTTGAATTGTAACCAGTGGCATTATGAAAACTCGTTGCAAAAACTACAAGAAAATTTGAAAGAACACTTTGTTAATATTGATAAGTTTAGAGTTGCCTTTCAATTTACACAACGATTCACTGAATTTGATATAATAATCTTGACTCAACACAAGAACTGACGAATTTAACTTGGACAGATATAGTTTTGAAACCAATAATGCTTTTGCTTTAAAGTCAAATAAATTCTTCCAAAAACGACAAACCAGTTTTGCGGGTACACTTATTAAAGGAAAATGATTTTTCGGTATTTGATTTGATTATCGGAAACTTTCGAATACATTTGAAACAACTCAGGTATGTAAATGTACTTTTTCAACTGTAAATTTTATAATATCTAAATACAGATCAAGTATTTACAATTAAAATACCAGAATTGAAATGCGCTGTAAAGATAAAATATATACTAGATTTTATTATGAAAACATAATGTAAAACGTCTCAATAACTTCAAAATATTTATTACATGATATGAAATAATATTTTGAACATATACTGACTTAAATAAAATATATTGTTAAAATGAATTTCACCAGTTTATTTTTATTTTTTTAAATGTAGCTACTAGAAAAATTTAAATTACATATGAGGCTCATGTTATGTTTTTATTAAATAGCACTGCTGTAGACAGCCAAATGGCCAAGACTTTTTCACCCTCCAGGTTTCAGTTTAAATGTCACCTACTCCCTGAAGCCTTCCCTGATCACCAGCTCAAGCAGCAACCTCCCCACACCTATACCCACCTGACCACTCACACTAGCTCACTCTACCCTATTAACTGGCTTCATCTTTTTCACAGCACTTTTCATGATCTGAAATGTTATTTACTTACTGTTTACAGGCTTATTGTCTGCAGTCCTCACTGTCATGTGGCGCTTGCATCCCCAGTGCTCGAATCAATATTTAATGAACCATGTAAACTTCAGAGGTCACTTCCCAGAAAACTGGCAAAGTCATTCTTGATAGAATTATAGAAACACACACACACACACACACACACACACACACACACACACACACACACACACAGAGTTTATGCTAAGCACAAAAATACTAAATGTACTTTTCAATCATTTGCTTCTAACGAAGAGATTCCTAGGTTTTAAAAACCTGCTCTGGCAATTATGTGTTGCCTTGTCTAAGTTTCCTTTTCTGAAATGAGATTTCGCAGATTCAGCAGGTCTAAATCAAGATATCCCCACGAGCTGTGTCTTCACACTTGCCCTTTCTGCCGTAGCATTGTTGCATTTGCACTTGTATCTGCCATGTTTTACATGGCTAAATCTCAGCTGTGCTAAACCCTGGTGCTTCGGGCATCTTTTTTCTGGGTCGGATCTTTTATTTCGTGTCAGGTGTACAGAAGGCAGACATCTCTTTTCGCATTGCCCCCCACTGCCCAGGGGGTCCATGGGAGGAGGGAGCAGTAATCGCTTTGTTCTTGTACAGCATCTGCATCAAATTTACCTAGATTTTTAAGATAGCAAATGAAAAGCTCTCGACGTGGAAATATCAGACCATGTTATCTTAAAACCACATTGAGCAAAATCACGGCAGGTGAAGAACTACTGCTCTTAGCAGCTACAGAGGGCCAGGCTGGCTGAGGCAGGCTAAGAAAACCCACGTCCAAATCCACGCAGGCCGGATCTGGGGACCGAAGGTGGCCTTGCCTGGGGCCGACACACGGGTAATTGGGGGAGCTACAAGGAGAGAAGCTGAAGCAATGGAAGATCACACACCTGAGTTGGGGGTGGGGCTACGTGTCCAACTGACTGCAGAAGGCAGAGCCGAGTGGGCCCCCCACAGGTGCCCATGGGGTGGAGGGCCCAGAAGGCCGACCGGGAGGGATGAACACAGACTTAAAGACCCCCCTCTCTCATCCTTGCTACCCACATCTCCACATGGGGGTGGAAGGAACCTTTTGCAATATAGGAATTTTCAATATAAAATTCAAATCTTTTGGTTCAGAACTCTTTCCCCAAGTCTGTGGTGTCCTGGTTGACGTGCCACCCGCGGGGATGGGCAATCGCAAAGGCAGACGAACCTGGTTATGGCTGGCGTTGTCCACTCAGGACGGTGGGGCCTGCTCAGATTTTGGTGCACCTGGGGACCAGTCAGAGCCATCTGGCAAGTGTTGACGGGGGCGATTCTGGCAGAGAGGGAGAAGGGGCAAGCAGGAGCAGCTGGGGACCGGCTGCATGCCAGCTCGTGGACAGGCAGTGGCATCTAGGGCTGTGGTGGCCAGGGAGGGCCTGGGGCTCGGGGACAACTCCGTAGTCCCCGAGAGACGGGGAGCTGCGTGAGGACCTGTTCCCGAGGCTGTTGGGAACACGGCGGCACCCCCCGCCCACTGAGCTGGGGTCCTCTAGGTCCGTCCCCAAGAGTCCTCCACGCCGGGGCGGGCATCAGGTGTTTCCTACCTGTGGCTGCAGGTACGGGGAACCAGGTGGGTCGTAGACAGCAGCTCTGTCACCTTCTAACACCCAGACAGGCACACGCACATGGGTGCCACAGCCTGCCTGGGCCGTTCGGAGAAACACGACCCACGACTGTGCCCCTGCCTGCAACTCTGAAACCCCTGGCTGCACCTGGCTGCCGGCCACCCTGCTCCACCCGCGTCCCACGCCGCCCGCGTCCTGCGACCTCGGCCCCCTCGAGGCAGGCGTCCACCTGCGACACCCAAGCTCAGCGCCCGCATTGCTACTTGCTAAACGATGACACAGATCCAACAACGCCAAGTGACTTTTCACTCTTTAGTGTACACTCTGGACTCTGAAAACAGGAAAATCCGAAACGTGATGGGAGATGCCATCTCCTTTCAGTCCTGCATATGTGAGGACATCTTTCGAGTGGGTCGCTCTGTGTGCTCCATGCCATCTCCTTGCTAAAGATGACCCAACTGGCAGCACACGGGACAGGCGTTCGGGTGCTGGTTCTGGAGCGCCTCTCCTCTCCCATCTTCTAAGTCAGGATCGGGCGCTGGGTCTCAGTGGGGGCCCTTTTGCACCCCACCTCCACGTCCCCACCCCCGTGGACATTTGGTAATGTCTGGAGACATTTTTGTCACCGTGCAGAGTGGGGTCCCCTGGCATCTGGGGGGTAGAGGCCAGGGAGGCTGCTCCACACCCTGAGATGCACAGGACAGACGCCCAGCAACCGAGAGAGACTGGCCCAGGATGCCAGCTGCGTGAGGCTCAGAGATGCCGGGGTACGGGGGTGAGCAAAGGCAGCGATGGATTCACAGCAGCCACAACTGCAGGAGGACTTTTATTCTATAAAATAATGGAAGGATTATGTTCTAGCTTCCTCTGGACTAGGAAGGGTGTGTAACGTGGATTTGCTGCTCCTGCAGGGATCGGTGTGCGGGGTGGAGGCTGAAGGGCTGACTCCTCAGAGCCACGGGTTTGGGAAGAGAAGGCCATCTTCCCAGGGCTTGTGAGACACGTGGGAATGGCCACCGGGCAGCCCTCCCCACCACTTCCCAGCTGTGCGACTGCTGGCCAGGTAGCTTCCCAGGGCTCGTTTCCTCATCTGTAGTGAGGATTTAGTTGTTCAGGTTTTCGTGAAAATCAAGTGACTGAAAATATGAGAGTCTAACTGCCAGCCACGTCTGTTGCTACGCGAGCATTCGCTATTGTCCATACCGTTTGAGGGATAACGGTTAAACATATCTGCATTAAGATGCTGTAAGAGGAGCCTTAAAGAATGCAGTAAACGTGTCCCCTCTGCTGGTTGGCCCCGTGCCGCCAGAAGGCGGGGCTGGGGCGACAGACACTGCAGGAGGCTGGGGCACCCCTTCCCGGGTCCGTCCTTCTTGGCCCCTTGGCCCCTGTGGCGTGTGCTATGGTGGCAGCCACTCTCCAGCCTCATCTTCTCCCAGTCCCGGCCCCCGGCCCCTGGTCCCCAGAGCTGTCTGCCCCCAGGGGGTGGCGGTCCCAGCCCTTCCCGTCCCATCTCAAGCCCAGCTCGTTCCTTGCCTGGGCCCCCTCTCCCTCAGTTCTGGGGTGTTCTCGTGCATCCTCAGCAGTCACGCCCCCCACGCCCGGTCAGTGCTCTCCGTAGTCCATGTCCCTGTCCCAATTCCCGGACCCTGAGTCATCTGTTGTTTTCTTAAAACGCTTACTGCTCATCAGGTAGAATTTCAAACGTGGGACACTTTTGACACTGTTGCTGGGATTTGCTCTGACCAGCCTTAGACAAACACAGAAACTGCACTGCCGTGGACAGCTGTGGCTCTCACGACGACGCGAGTGAAAACACGGGTTCTGGGCACACAGCGTGACCGCCGGCCGGTGGCCCTGACATGTCCGAGTGACGGGACGGCTTTGTCTATGGAACCCTGGAGGAGGAGGAGGACGCCGACGACATCGGGACAGGACACTGTCCTCAGCACCACAAGGACACATATGTCAGACACATATGAAATGGGACCGGAGGGTCCCGGGTTGACGGTGCTGGGGGGCGGGCCCCGGTCCCCTCCAGCTCCACGTTTGGGGCATTTAAATATCACACACCCAACCCATGTCCCCCACCCCTGCATTCTCCAAGTGTCGGCAGAGGTGCAGTTTTGGATGACACCCTCTCGGTGTGCATCTGCCAGCACTCTGAGAAGCTGGCCTCCGTAGCGCGCCTCATGGCAAACACGACATATGCAAAGAGTAACTAACATCAGCAAGAGACCGAACTTTGTCTCCCCGAAGACATCACAGTCGTCCCCACTCTGGTCCGTGACTTTTGCAGTGTACCTTTTATTCTAAGGGTGCCGGTTCTTGTATGCGCACTGCTCTTATGCACTGTGAATATCATACCTTCTTTTGTTTTTTTAAAAACCAGAGAAAGAACAAGGAATTGGTTCGATACGCTTACAAAAGAAAAAGAGCACCCGAAAGCCGCATCGCTCAAGTCTTTCGACCTTTCAGCCTTTAATTTTTCTCACGGAACATTCTTGGAAAGGCGTGAACAGCGTCAACTCCAAATATGAGGGTTAAATAATGCAAATGGAAAGCCGTCACGTTCAGTGAGCTATCGCCTAATTCCCTGGGAGAAGAGTATCCGTGTGATCGAAGTGATGCAAAAAAAATCTCTTAGCAAAGCTTCATTTGTTGCCTGTAGAGAGTCTTCTTAAGGCCACGTTTGCGTCTCGACCAGCCCCCCTCGCTGCCAGGGAGGGGGTTTTCCGCTCGTAATGGCTTGTGGGTCCACAGTGTTTTGCGTAGGAAGAAAAGCGTAGACTAAGAGATGCTACGGGAGTCACTCGGATTGTAGATTCTGCCACGCAAGGAAGTCCCCGCATGGGAACGTGTCCCCTCATTTTCAGCGAGAGACACAGGGAAAGAACACTCAAGTCCCACTTGGGTCTTTACTCGGATGCCCCCTCCCCACCTTGAGACGGGGAGCAGTGGCTGTGTCATCGGGGACGGGGGGAGGCCCCCACGGAACGTGTGCTCATTCGGTGCCCTGCGGGTGGGTCCGGGTGGCGCCCAGCCCGGGTCGGGGTCCGCAGGCAGAGGCATCCCACAGGCGGGCCCCCGGGGCGCCCGCGGAGCCCGGCGGTCACGTGGCGTCCCCTCGGAAGCAGGGGGACAGGTGGCTCCCCGGCAGCGACAGGGCCGCCTGTGGAACGCCGTCCCCGTCGCCGCCCGGGCTCCCGCTCGGGGCCGGCGCCTACGGGTGGGACAGGAGCACGCTCCTGTTGGCTCTCATCTTTTCCAGACGCTTCACCAAGTGGCCGTTGCTCACCTCCAGCTCCTCGGTTTTGTCCAGGGCCGAGCGAAGCTGCAAACGAGGGGGAGAGGCAGCCGTGAGGGACCGGCTTCCTCCACGCAGAGCGGGACGGGGCTAAGATGCCAGGCCGGCCGCCAGGCCGTCACGGTCCCAGCCCGGACCCGCTGGGGCCCGAAACGCACGCACGTACGTGCGTCTGCTCTCATGGGGGACCCTCCTCCTCCGAGACACCTAGACATGGTGCAGGCCGCGGGTCCTGACATCCCACAAAGGGTAAGTGAGGCAAACACACACGGGCCTGCTGCGGGGGGCCAGGGGGGCGGTCCCCACAGCCCTGGGAAGCCGGGAGCAAGGGCTGTGCAGCCAGAAACCAGGGCAGGAATGCACGAGGCCGAGAAGGCCACGGCGAGCGAGGCTGGGACCCCAGTGGGACCCACAGCCGCAGGGAGCTGCCTGGCCCCACGGGTGGCCAGGCAAGGAGCAGGTGACCTAAGGCGGGGACACAATGGCCACACGGGTGTGGAGACACGGGTCATCAGAACAGCGTCTGTGGCTCTGCTTCTGATGCGAAACCCTCAGGGAGGGTGAGTGGGGTCCTGCGATAGGCCGCGCCCCCCTGCCCTGCCCCTCACCGGCAGAGGAAGGCAGGGAGGACGGGGCGGGGACTGGTGCGGGGACACGGGTGGCGAGAGGGGCGAGCCCTCTCGGCAGAGATTTCGGGCACAGAGTATCATCGCTACCAGTTAAACTCGGGCATGACTCGCAAAGCCCCCAACACACGAAGGGACAAAGCACCGGGGTCGGCAGAAGCACTAACCCGCAGACGAGGCCCCCGAAGGCTGGAGGGGCTCCCCTGTCAGGCACGGGAAACCGAACGGCTGAGCGTGCACTTATTAAAGAAATGGGGTACAATGAAGAGGGAGCATGCGTGGCCGGACAGCCAGGGACCCCCAGGCGTGAGTGGATACACTTCAGAAAGGCAAGAGGGGGTGATCGGGCAGGTCTACGCAAAACCAGACATGATGCGGCAGAGAGCGGGGAGGACACGGGAAGCTGAAGCGGCAGACGGTGGACGAGTGACCGTGGGGGCCACAGTGAGGTTGGCCGTCTCTCAGCGGAGAGACCAGGGCAGAGGCACGACTGACGAGCTCACGGCCGAAAACCGATTTAGAGAAAAGACCTCACAGAACCAAGAGACGCAACGTCTCCCACGTCCTCTAAATAACCTTGACCCCGCCTCGGACACATCGGAGCGAGACTGCGGTAAGTCAGAGACCGCCTGAGGCCCGGCCTGGCCGAGCTCCGCGCTCCCGTGGGACGACGGCAGGTTCCGGGCTTTGGGACAGTGACGGGACGAGGATGAACCCAGGGGCAGGCAGGCCCCCCGGGACCCGCGCTCTCCTCCCCGCCCAGACCCGCCTTACCTCCCGCTGGAGCTTCCGTTTCTCAGCCTTCAGCTCATCTTCCATCTTTTCTGCATTTTCGGCAGCCGACTTATAACGCGACACCTGACTCTCTAACCTTATTACCTGCAAGGCAGGGAGGGGCCCGACGTGTGACGTGTAAGTCGATCGTGCTGTTTTCTTTCTCTTTATTTGAGGTCAGGGTCACTTAATAGGACGGGAGGCTACACCAGGCCAAGCAATGACAGACCTGCTGACTGTCACAGGGGCTGGAGCCAAGCCAGCTGCTTGGGCGTGTTTTTGGGGCACCCAGGACCGACCCCTATCATTTCCACTTGGACTCGCATCAGAAGTGTGGTTCCCACAGTGCTGACGCCGTGCTAGCCCCTCTACTCTGTGGGAGCCGGTCCCAGCAGAGGGGTGCCGGAGCAGGAGGGCGGGGGCGGGCGGCAAGGCGAGGAGCTCAGACGGGAGGGGGAGGAGGGGACATGGGGACGATGGCACGCCACCGCCAGGCCTGAGCGAGGCTTCCGATCTGCCGAGATCCAGCCGTGCTCCTAAACCTCGGTGCCCTGTGAGCGTGCTGTTCTCAGTTTCGCTTCTGTCCAAATTCCAAACAGTTCCCGCCACGTGCACCCACCGCGGAGCGCAAGGCTACCTGTTTCTATTCCTCCCTTGGATTAAGACACGATTTGCCCCCGATCCGGCCAGCCTGCTGGAGGCCCGAGTGCCCCCAGCCCTGGGAACCAGAGAGACAGCCGGCCTGGCTGGGGAGCGAAGGACGGGCACCCCGGTGACAGGGACGTCCCCCCGGGAAGCGGTCTTTAACTCAATTATTATTTTTATGATCATTTTTAAAGAATGAAATCTTTAAAAACTCCCTGGCTATATGAGCTGTTTTCTACGACTAACCGCTGTTTATAAAGTATTGGCACCGATCACACAACCCACATCCCAGTAAGGACCTTCCCTCCCCACATTCTCTCGCAGGAAATACATTTATTGGTTCTAAAAATCTCGGCTGCTTTCTGTCCTCGGCCTTTCACGGCTGAGTTCTAGCAAATAAAACTTCCGTTAACCAACAGTTCACAGCGTGCACGTACATTTTGCTCTAACGCGGTGATCTCTTGCTCGGACTTGGCAAGTTTAAATTTGAGGTCGCTGATCTGTCTGTTGGCGTCCCCTGAAGGTTGGACAAGAAGGAAACTTTGTTAAGCGCTTGGGCTTTTAACACGTGGAAACCACAGTTACTGGGACCCCAGCCCTGGCTTTGCAATGATCCGGGACATGTGTGAGTGCTGGCCGAGCTCTGACAAGAGAGGGCGCTCTCTCCACGAACCCAGCCTGGGAAGCACCCAGGGGGG
This sequence comes from Macroglossus sobrinus, assembly GCA_004027375.1. Lineage (NCBI taxonomy): Eukaryota > Metazoa > Chordata > Mammalia > Chiroptera > Pteropodidae > Macroglossus > Macroglossus sobrinus. The sequence continues at coordinate 39,483 of PVKZ01005663.1, forward strand.
AGAGCGCCTGTGAGCGAAGCAATGGTCGGGGAGAGATGAGTGTCACCACATCCGCTCGAGCCTCTTTCTACATCTTTGGCCCAGAAAAACGCCTTGCGATTGTCCCCACACGATCCGTGGCAGCAGCTTAGTCCACGAGGCTCCCTGCAGCGCGCCGTGCGCTGGCATCGTGGTGCTCGCTTTTGGGCACCTGTCCCCCTTCTTAGGATCAGACACACACACATCCTTGCTCCGCCCACCTGCCCAGCCCGCTCTGCCCCACCGAGGGACACCTGTGTGCTTCTGGAGTCGAGGGCCACGGGGGAGTTTGGGGGGGGTGGGGGACGCGGGGCACCCCATGCTCCCTCCCACACAGCGCCTGGCGTTTTACTTTGCAGGTCCGTCCCGTGCAGGTCTGTCCCGTTTTCCAAGACGTCCTCTCCGGGGCGGGCGGCGTCGAGCTTGCCGTCCTTCTGTCGTGCTTCCAGCTGCCCTCTCAGTTTCTTCACCTGAGGACACCCACCGGAAAAGGATGCTCGTGTCTCTTGCGAGACTCGCAAGCTGAGGTCAGAGCCTGTCGCAAAGGAAGCAGCCCCCGAACGCAAAAACGCCCCATCAGCGCGAGGGGACGACGTTGCCTCGCTGTTACGTCGTGTGTGTCTCTAGGGTGCCGAAGAGACAGGAACCAATCATGTAATTATGCACGAGAGAAGTGGAGTCAAAGGTTACAACCCGCCAGGGAGATAGGGAGTCTCCTTAAATAAAGAAATTGACACAAATAAAGCAACTAACGTCTGCCAGTGAGTATTCTTCTTATTGGACGAAAATTGGACGATACTTACAGTATCAGGCAGGGATTACTTTGTAGCTCTAGCCGAAAAGTTATTTCTGAGGTTGCAATTCCTCGTGGATGCAGAGGGCACTGGCCATAAAATGCTGGTCTGAGAGTCAGCAATCGGGGGTGCTATCAGCCTCTGCTCTGTGCACCGAGGAGCCAGCAAGGGCTGTGACTGAGGCCCCCACAGACCCCGAGGGAGCTGCAGGTGTGTGGCCCCCCTCATGCGCAGACGCGTGGAGTTGGAACTCGGCTAACGCCCGTGACTATGGAATTTCCCGTGGGAGAGGGGCGGTCTCCCAGCCCTCGTCCCGCTACGTTTGCAGACTTGGTGGTTGTCTATAGACACGCACACACATGCACACACACACGCACACACACACACATGCACACATATGCACGTGCACACACACATGTGCGCACGCACACATGCACGCACACACGCACGCACACGCACGCATGCACACACACACGCACACGCGCGCACACACACATGCACACGCACGCACGCACGCACACACATACACACACATGCACACACACGTACACACATGCACACATACGCATGTATGCACGTGCACACACGCACACACACATGCACACACACACACATGCACACACGCATGCACACACACACACACACACACACACACAAGCAGAGCAGACCCCGAGGCACCCACAAACCACCGGTGCACGCTGCTTTAAGAAAAAAAAGTGCAGAGTCGCCATGGATACAGGTTTTGAAAGCATCACAGGACCGTCCAGAGACTCCTATCGTACTGCGTGCCCGCACGATTTCGAGAGAAACCGTCCACGGAATTGTAGAAAGCAAGGCAGGTCCCTCGGAGGGAGCGTACGAGGGACAACGGGGAGACGCTGCATCTCCTTAGAAAGTGGCCACGGGAGGATCAGACTGCTCTCCCGCCCGGGACGACTCTGCCTCGTCCTTCATGAGGGGGAGGAGGACAGCCGTGAAGGTGCCACTGCGGGTGGAACGACGTGGGCCAGCCGTCCCCGGGAGGGGCGGACTGGCCGCAAAGGGGAGCTGCCGCCGGGTGACGACACGACGGCCGTTAGGGGCCAGCAGAAGCAGGAGCAGCAGCGTTAGGAGCCACTCAGTAACGCCCCTGCGTCCCCACGGTCAGCCTGGGCCTCGTACGGTCAAGCTGGGCCTCGTGCGGTCAGCCTGGGCCTCGCGCAGTCAGCCTGGGCCTCGCGCGGTCAGCCTGGGCCTCGCGCGGTCAACCTGGGCCTCGCGCGGTCAACCTGGGCCTCGCGCGGTCAACCTGGGCCTTGCGTGGTCAACCTGGGACTTGCGCGGTCGACCTGGGCCTTGTGAGGTCGACCTGGGCCTTGTGAGGTCAACCTGCGCCTTGCGCGGTCAACCTGGGCCTCGCGCGGTCAGCCTGGGCCTTGTGCGTGAACGAGCATCTTAAGCAGCGATTCAGTGCATGGCCTCGGGCCTCTGAGACGCCTTCCTACGGCTACAGATGCTCTCCTGGGACAATATTGAGAGCACCCGTGGGCTTGACGGTTATTTTCGGATAGGACTTCTGACGAAGCCAGAAGGACGGGAAGGTTTGTGGGTTCGGGCGCCCCGTTGATGAGAGCTCGTAGAGTAATAAAAAAAGGTCGTTACCTGTTGCAGAAGGCACTCCCGCTCGTCGACAAGCTTCCTCAACCTAATGTCTAAAGAAACCAGACAGAGAACGGGGTTAGGCGACCCTGGGGGCCGCCCCTCCCAGCGGACGGCGAAACTGGAGACGCAGCATCGCGGTTAGTGATGATGATGAAGGGATTACACACGTACCACAGCGGAGGAGGCCACACACGGGGCGGGGGCGGGGCTCGGCCGCGGGAGGGCGAGCGGGGCCAGCCTGCCGCCACGCGCTCGGCTCGCCGGGGGCAGCATCCGGCCGCATGCACACGGGCTATCTTCTACGTGGGGTTAGCATGCAAGGGCTCTGGGGCCAGACCGCGCTGCAACACAAAATCTCACAGGCTTCTCGGTTTAACAACGTCAGCGAGGGGCGGACACCCCGAGACCCCCCAGCGCGGAGGGGCACCGGCTCCTGCGTCAGCCCTGACCGTCCAGGTGTGCGTCCCGGGCGACACACCTGCTGGCCCTCGCTCTTGTCAGGGGCTGTTATTCCTTTGTGGGGAGCTGCAATGATCGTCCTGGTTCCTTGTCATCCCTCCCGGCCCAGGTACATCGGGGTGCACACACGTAAGCATCTAGAAATCTCCCCAAACGTCACCCTGAGGAATGCAGTCTTCACAGCACAGAGCGGGAAACGGAGGCCTGGACCGGGGGTGGGTGGGTGGGCGGGTGGGTTTGGTTCAGGGGCCTGGGAGAAATCCTACGCCAGTCTGAAGGACAGTCAGGATGACGTGATGGTGACAGGGAGGCGGATGTGTGCTTGCTGTGCCCTCACCCCGTGCCAGGCCCTGCTGCGGCAGCTCACGCCATCAGCCCTTCGCCCCACGGAGCCCTGTGGGGCCCTGAGGTCACGTCGTTCTGGGGACTTGGGGCCCAGCACAACCAGGTGACTTTCGAAGGCCTCAGAGCCCAGGGTTCGGGGCCCACCCGAGCTACTTCACCGTTTTCCCAAGTGGCAACTCCAGGCCTCGGAGCTGGACCCCGATTCCCGGCCCGAGGTGCGAATTCCCAAGGGGCCGGCTCGCTCGCACTGCCCAGCTTCTGACTAGCCACGGGACACGGAAATAATTCGCATAAAATGCCCCCTCGTTTCCACTTAGAAATTCTTCCAAACCCCTAACTTGTTATTTTGAAAGTCACAACCGCAAGGTAAATAAACTTTTAAAATGTTTACTGCTTTCTCACCTTCCTGTATTACAAAATAAGCACCTGCAATTCAAAACCTCCGTTACCTTTCTCTGTTCTGTACGTAATTATATAACGTCATTACACGCATTGTATGAAGACTTCCATTCTACGTACAGTAGCCACGTTCTGGTTTGGGCTGAGAAGTATCTGGCTTTTTGATTAAGGGTCCCGCTTCCGATCAGAGGCCACGCTTTCCGCTGCTGTGTGTCACGTGAGACCGCCGTGGGCCAGGCTGCCCCGGGGATGGGCCTGACAGGGGACCCGGGATTCTTTCCTGAGTGTGAATCTTCTGACACTGAAACCTTCCCGGGTTGCCTCATACGCGCCTCCGCGCCTTCCTAGACATCATGTAGCTAAGGGGACCGTTTCCCGATGACTGAGGGGCCCTCGCTGTGAACGCCGGGGACAGTCCCTTCCTCCCAGAAGCTGGGTGCTAGCTGTGCGTTCTCGGGCACGGTGCCTTCCACGCGGGAAGCCATCGGAAAATGTGTATGCGCGAAGCAAGGGAGGGAGCAAGGAGCCCGCTGGCCGCTGGCTGGAGGGACGTGCCGACGGCCACACTACCGTCGAGCGTGCTGGTGACTAACGCGGGACAGAACGGACGTCAGCCGGCTCCATGCTCTTGCCACTCAGTGAGCCTGGGCCCAGAGGCCTCTCGAGCGCAGAGCAAGGTGTGACACCGGCCGAAGGCAGCTCGGCCAGGCAGTGACGCCGGCCTGTCCGCCCCCGGCCCGCCACTCTGGACACTTCTGCACAGGTGGTCAGAGCTCACGTGCCGGTCTCGTCACCCTCCTCCAGGCGCTCCGGGTCCTGGCGCGGGGGGACGCAGAGGGACGGGGCGGGGACCTCTCTGCGGTGCGGTTCGCCAGAACCACGGGCCGCAGGCGACGCGGTGGGGGCAGACCCTCGCGGCCCTCCCCACGATGGGCCCGGCAGCAGCGGTGGCCCGGTCCAGATGCCGGGGACAGAGTGGGGCATGGCGGGCGAGGGGCTGGAGGCCCGAGGCCCGCAGAGCCCGGGCCAGTGGCCACGGCCGGGCTGCCAGCGGCGCGGAGAGAGGAGACACAGGCTCGGGAACTGGGACAGCATTTTTATTTCAGTGACACGATGACAGGTCTGCCTCCGTTCTGCTGAGGTTTTGGTCTCTCTTGCACTGAGCAGTACCTGGTGACAGTACTGGGACATCGTACGATCTCATAAAGGGGACCGGCACGCATCACGTGCATTCCCTGAAGATTTGATACTTTACAAGAAACTTCTAATTTAACTTTCCCATTATGTTTTTAAATGCCTCTTTATGGAGAAGATATGTATCTCAGGAAGGCCAAAACAAGAGCTTTTAAAACAAGAACATACTGAGAAACAAGGGAACTATCTATACCAAAATATCAAGTGATTCGACTGTTTAAAATGTCCTGTAATAATCCAATCAGTAGTTTGTACAAGAATATTACCCTTTTGTATCGCTCTTTTGAATAATGATTTGACAAGTCATTTTAAGATTAAAAAAAAAAACAATTAGAAATGGTCCCCTCCACCCAAATATTGCACAGGAAATGCAAGTCCAACATACATTTCTTCTGGAAGAAAAATAATTTTTAAAACATCTTTGTATACAAGGACTTTGGTACATGATCAGCATGAGGTCAAAATGTCCACGAATAAACTCAGGTTCCATCAGTGATAAGAGCTAAGAGTACTGGTTGAGCTAAAATACTTCTGTGAGGTAAAGACGGGGTCTCCTCGTGCTGTGAGCAGTCTGTCACCCCTGAGGTGACAGGAATCACGGTCCTGTGGTGCGAGTCTCATCACGCGGTGACCTATGTGCTGTTTGGCTGTTTCTCACCTTTTGAACTAAGACACCACACAGGTGGCAACAACGCACAACGTATCAAATTCAAATTAAAAAAAAAGTACATATATTTGAAAGAGAAGTTAATTTAAATATCTAGGCTACTCAGAGTGTGGACGTCTCAGAATGTCATTTGGTCATTTCAGTTAGATGCTGATACGCTCGGTCAAGAATATCCACATCCGGGCCAGCCTCAGGCAAGTGTTAAATAGATTTATTCTGATTCGAAGCGGACTTATAAACGGTGGAGACACGTTTACACGCACGCACACCGGCGTGCTCTCAGAACCTAAGCGATGACAGGTGTGTCTTCCTTCCCGAGCGGGCGATAACCTCGCTGAGATCTAAAGCTGCAGGTAACAGTCCGTAGCCTGAAGGGGCAGATGCCGTGGTAGCTGATGGTCGGAGGGTGCGGTGCGGTGCGTCTGTGTGTCTGTGCGTCTGTGCGATCTAGAACATTCCGTGGACCTCCCGTGGCGAGAACCTGCAGGGGTCCCTCTGGAACTCCGCCTGGTGGGCGGAGCCCCGACTTAGGACAAGGTGCAGTCTTCCTTGCTCTTGTCCTCGTGGCCGCCTCCTGCCTCCGCCCCGCTCCGGGCGTCGGGGTCCCCGAGGTCCCCGAGCTCCCCCGCGGGTGCCGTGTCGTGGTCGTCCAGGCTGATGCTGTGCAGCACCTCCCGGGCCTTCTGGGCCGGACACCCCGGCCCCGCAGGCCCCCCCGAGCCTCCTGCCAGGGAGGTGTCCGCCGGCCCTGCGGGGCCACCATTGGCAGCGTCCCCTTGCGCAAGGCCTTCGTCTGATTCTCTGTCACCGGCGCTGGGGTCCGACGCTTCAACTGCAGCGCCATCGGAAGGGGGCGGCTGGCCGTCGGCCACGCCGTCCCCCGCCCCGGCCCCGGCGTGTCCCTCTCCGTCCTCCCCGTCAAGCCGTCCATCCAACTCGATGCTGGGACTTCCCGGACGATCCATGTGGCCACGGCTTCCCGCGTCCGTCTCGTGCCCCGGATTTTCGGGGGCCTCGTCTCGTGTTCCTGCCCCCGATTCCCTGTCGGTGGCTGTGACCTGCCCTCCCTCCTTCCTGTCGCTTGGGGCTGCGGTCCTGAGCGGTGACGCGTCCCTAACCTCCTGGGGGGTCTCTACAGTTGCCGGAGACTTTTTCTTCTTGTTTCTCTTTTTCTTGTTTTTCATCTTCTTCTGGGGTGAATCCGACGCCTCCCCCGGCGGCTCGTTACTCTCCTCGCTGGGCTCTTTCGTACGTAGGGGTCCCCTCCTGGCCGCCCCCGGCCTGGGCCCCGCTGTGCTCGAGTCCAGCTCGACGGGGCCGTCTGCCACACACTGCCCCTCACGACTCGCCGCGTCGCCGCTGTACCCCGGAGGACTCACTGGCTCCCCCGATCCGGGCAGCCCTGCCCCGGCCGCGCCCGGCGTGGGGCTCCCGCCCGGGTCCCCAGAGTCCGTGCCCGTCGCCCTTTCACCCTCAGACGTCGGTGGAGGAGCAGATCCCTGACGCGGTTTGGGGCTGTCTTCTCCCGCACTGGTCTCTAAATCTCGCGTTTCTGGTTCCTGTCCTCCTGCAGGCTTTTCGCTTTGGCTGTGGCTGTCCACGGCGTCGCAGCTGACGTCCCCCAGCCTCGGACCCGGGCTGCCGCTATCCGGCTCACCCAAACGCCCCGACGGCGCGAGGGGGACCCCGGACCGGCCGTCCGGGGAGCTCACGACCTCATCTGACCCGACCTGCTGGGCGCGTTCTCGGAGGGACGTGCCGTCCAGGACCTGGCTCTGGACCTGCCCCTCGACTGTGGCATCAGCTAAGGTGCCCGGGGACGGGGCGCCGTCTTCAGCGGTGTCCCGGTCCTCGGCACTGTCATCAGGACGTGACACCTCGGCGTCCGCACCGTCCTCTATCGGGTCCTCTTCGCGCTGTCCTCGCTGGGCACTCTGCAAGAGCTCTCTGTCCCCCACCTTCTCCACAATGCCATTCTCCACCTGCACGCCACGGGCGCTTCCTAAAAGACCAGCGAGAAAGTTGAGGGGACTCCACGGCGTGGCGACCGCTTAACACGCATCCTGACGTTGACAGGAGCGCTCCTCCCCGCCGGCCCCCTCCCCAAGGAGAGGCAGAGGCCTCGGAGAGAGCCGCCCCCCCACCCCCCAGAAGAGAAGCCCTCGCCAGCTCTGTGCCGCGAAGCAGCCACGGATCGCACCGGCAAGTGGTCCATCATCAGCCACGGCCACCGCCACCCTCTCAAAGGCACGCGGCCGCTGGCGCCCTCGGAGGGAGCTGACTTTCGGAGGTGACGTGAGGTTGTATCAGACAGAAAGAGCTCAGGCCCAGGCGGTGAGACAGCCCAAAGGGACGCGTTTAGGGAGAACTCAAGCTGCGTGCTGCCCATTCTCACTCCTGAACGCACGCCTAGACCACGCCCCGTCTCCAGCGGTCACCGTGTGTCACGCGGCCCGCAAGGCCGCTGTGGGCATCGGAAGAGACGCAGCCTCGAGGTCCATCTCAGAGGAGCTACTTCAGCGAGAACTCACGTGACGGAAAAAGAAGCCCGCCCCCCGCCCCTTCAGCATCCCCCCGAAAGTGTCTCGTGCCCTGAATGCCTTCACTCCGTCCCCTAGAGAGGGCTGGGGAGGCCCAGCAGGAGGCAGACGCTTAAAAGCAGGACGGCCCCTTAATTAAATGATTCATGGTGCATTGATGAAAGGATTTCGAACTGAAGGATAGGTTTCTGCTTTGGAAGGAGGGCATGTTCTTCAGAAAACAACCCCCCCAGCATGTGAGACGCTACGTCAAAGCCTGGTGAGGACTTTATAACCCAGCGGCCTCCACGGCGGGTGCACTCACCCCAGGGAAAACGGGGAGACTGGGGGGGGTGGTGTCCTATTTGGAGTTAATTTTGTCGCACGCGCTAAACGTTTTTATTAGCGCGTACGTCTTATAGCTACATTTTATATGAATGGAATAAGACGTATGTCAATGTAAAATAAACATCTATATCGGGAAATTCCCACATTTCTTCCCGGATGGCGATGTGTGAGCAAAAAGCACGTGGAGGCCGCTTGTAAAACGGCCCTTTCCGGCCCTTAAGTGTCTGTCTCACAGCGGTGAGCAGAGAGGCCCCGGGTGTGTGTCTGGACAGGAGGGGAACGCTCAGGTCCTTGGCCGCTCGGCGGCTCAGAGCAAAGTGGGATGGGGATGCAGGAGTGTGCCTCCGGTGATGACAGCTGTCTGTCTTCCCCGACAGTCGCGAAGATGCGGGGACCCCCGGGAAGTCAGGCCCGAGAGGCTGGGCCCCCCGGGCTTCCGCATTCCCGGAAACGCAAAGAAATAAGACGGATACTTCCAAGTGGAAATTCAAAGCCGTGGCCGGGCGGGGCGCTGGCCTCCCTGGAGAAGCTGGGACACACGCTGGTGACAGCGACCAGGGTGGGGACACGCGGCTGCGGCCTCAAGCGGCACAGCAGGTGTCACAGGTGTATGCCAAAACCGAATGGTATGTCAAATGCTAATTAATTAGTGAATCTTTTCAGATATTTA
>PVKZ01005664.1:0-48648 GCA_004027375.1 Macroglossus sobrinus
GTCGCTTATTATAGCCTTTGTTTTAAAGTCTATTTTGTCTGATACAAGTATTGCTACTCTAGCTTTTTTTTTCATGTTTATTTTCATGAAATATCTTTTCCATCCCTTTACTTTCAGTCTGTGTGTGTCTTTCGATCTGAACGGGGTAGATTGTAGATAGCATATGTATGAGTTTTGTTTTCTTATCCATTCAGCTACCGTATCTTTTGATTGGAGCACTTAATCCCCTTATATTTAAAGTGATTATTGATAGGTATGTATTTATTGCCATTTTATTAATCATATTTATGTTTTTTTTATTTTCCCCTTCTTTTTAAGAAAGTTTCTTTAATATTTCTTGTATTCTTTTGCTGTTTTCCTGAGGTCTTCTTCTTCTCATATAGGCCATTTCTTGAAAGTGTATGTTTGGGTTCATTTTTCTTTGCATAATCCAAGGAATATAAATCATGCCAAAGCCAATTGTGTTTCCACCATCATATGGGTTCTGAATCTAAATAAAAAGATGACATCTGGTATGATTTTGTACATTTTGACTAGTTTTTCTCAAATTTTTACCTTAGGTACTGTTGCCTTTCCAGGGCAATGGATGTTGAGGACCATTTATTTTTGTTGAACTAGTTTATTGGTCATGAACTTCCTGGTCTGTACAGTTACCATTTTAGTCATGATGGTAGGCAACCCTCAAGGATCCAGGGAAGAAAAGAGCTTGTCAAGTGTTTATAATTGTCTTCAGTAGAAATGGTGGCATAAATCACCTAGTCATCCTTACAAAAATCAAAACTCTTACCTTATTTTTAAAAGGAAAAAGCCATGACTTCCTATTCTACTGAAGAAAGAGTATTTTATTTTAATTGTCAAAGAGTTCTCTTTTATGATGTAATAGCTCTATTAATAAAAATTTGAGGGAAAGAGTTTGCTATTAAGGACTTTTAAAGGCAGACAGTATGAAGAATAGAGTTGGCAACTGCTAGCCAAAATGCTGAAGAATTCTATTTCCACACACACAAATTTCTAAATGGAAAACAATGATGTCAAGCCTCTCCTTCAAAATATAACAGGGATAGAATGACATAAAAAATAGATTCTGGAGATTTGCTAAGGAAGAAAGACCCAGCCCTGTCCCTGGCCAGCACCTCCTCTTCCATACACCATAGCCCCAAACTCAGCCCAATTGCCCACTATCCTCACCCTTTAGTTCTCACTAAAGAGAACAATTTATTTGTGAATGAAACCCTAAGATCTCAGGAGAAATCTTTGTCAATATTTTAGCCACTACCTTACATTCTGCCTCATTCAAGTCCTCTCTTCTTGACTGTATTGTTCTAATCCACTTTTCCACCAATAAAAATGTGATTTCTAGTTCTTGTCCTAACAATCAGAAATTTTGTGTTTGAATTGCTATTGAGAAATCACTTCATGTTAAAAAAAAGGAGGAAGGTGAAATTCAGAGAACTCAACCACTTTGCACAAAGTTACTGCCATTGGAAGATGGGCCAGGGTAGAGCTGCTGCCTCCTGACTTCCTGACACTCTTTGTGCTGACTCTAGTACCCTGAGCTGTGGTTGTCAAGACTAGGAAACAAACTTCTTAGGGTCTGGAGAGACTTAAAGTATGGTACTGGCAAGAGCAAAAGAAAAATTTCAAACTCTTATTGCGCCAGTTAGTGCCTTCCACTCCCAGCCAGACTGTGGTCCGAAAACCTAGTGCTGCCTGCAAAAAGGATACAGAGAGACATCAGGCCAACCAATCAATCTTCAAGTCTACAGATTGATTTTCTCTTGAGCAAGATCTTTTCAGTCATGCAGACCCAGATTCAAACACTAGCTCTGCCATTTAACTAGTTGTGTAACTCTGAGAAAGTTGCTTTACCTCTCCAAGCATCTCTTTTCTCTTCTGTACTGCAGAGATAATAAATTGCCCATTCATAGGGCTGTAATAAGAATAATATGAGTTATTATATGTAAGTCACCTAGAACCATGCCTGACACATAGTAAGTTTTTCTGCTGTTGTTAGCAGAAAAAGCAAACTTGAGAAAGGTTTAATGGCACATGGGAAGGCTTAATACCATGGCCTTGTGCTAGGTATTCTACCCCTATTTCAGAGTTGAAGATACTGACACTCAGAGTTCAGATACTGACACTCAGAGAGACTGTGACTTTCCCAGCCAGCAAATGATGCAACTTGAGTATTGTTCTAAATTAGGCACTTTAAATATTTTATTTCATTTCATTCTCTCAACAACCTCAGCTGACCAGCATCATTAGTTCCATTTGACAGGTACGATAAATGTAAATACCTTGCCTAGGGTTATACTCTTGGCCAATGGCAAAGCCAGGATTCAAACTTAGAACTTGCTGTCTCCAAAGTCCTTGCCCTTCTCAATGATGTGTCATGAAGCATTTTACACAACAAAGCAGAGGTGTGTCGTAGCTGTAGTGGAGAGTCAGTATGACTCAACCCAGGGTTTGCCAAGAGAGTGAGGGAACCTAGACCTGATATTTGAGTGGAACTTCAAAGGTCCCGTGGCCCAAGCTTTCCTTCACCCTGTACATTGACTTCTTCAATAGCTTACCTCTGCTTGAACACTCTTAATGTTTCATTTTTGAACAGTCCTGATGGATCAGGAAGACTTTATTTCAGGAGAAATGTACCACCTGCAACACTGGTCCCAGTCTTGCCATCCTGTGCCACACAGATGCCTTCTCATGAAATAATGATGACAATAATAATAATAATAATAATAATAATATAATGGTGACTATTTTTTGAGGGGGTATACTGCACTAATCACTGTGCTACAGACTTTTGCATGTATTATCTCATTTAGTGTTTGAAACTGGCTATAGTGCCCACCCTAGCAATAACAGAAAGTTCCAAATTTAAGAACTAATAGTGTTCTTAAAATTCTTTTGTAAGGCTGTTGTTTGGATGAAACTGCTTTTTCACATAAACAATATTATAAAATGCTGTGGGTTCCCCCAAGAAGCCTCTCAACATTTGGTTTACCCATTACATCCTGATGGAACACCAGGCATTTACAGTGAAAAATAACAGACTTAGTCGGGTTATATCATAGTTGCAGATACTAAACTTAGAGATATCGGGAAAAAGATATTTTTTTATTGTCAATGCCAGCTGCTTGAGAAGCACCAGTCTGAAAGAATACAGCTAACTTTCCATCTTGGGGCAACCATGCCTGGGAACTGGCTCCAAAGCCAGTTCTCTCTTACTGATAGAGCCAGACAGTGATGGCCCAAGAATTATTTTGCCCAAAGAATCACCCACAGTGGCGGAGATGATGGGGAGTTCCAGAAGAGTCAGCCATGCCTGGCTTTGCCGCTTTCTGCATGTGTGGCCCTGGGCAAACTATTTGACATCTATGAGGGTCCCATGTGAAAAGTTGGAACACCACAGTTCTTCCTGGGTGGCAGTGATGATTCGAAGGGACAATATGTGTCAAGAACCTAGAAAAGACTGTGGCGCATAGTAGGTGCTCAATCAATGGTGACTTGTATTATTAAAAATAATCAAAGTTCTACGAGGTCTATGCCTAGCAGAAAGAGTTGGGGAAAGGAGCAGTCCAAGTGCCCAAGGCTTTAGGCAGAACCTATGATCTAAGGAGGTGAGTTTCTTTGATCTTGCCCAGCATCTCTGCTCAGCAATGAACAAACAATTAAAAGCAAAGAAGCAAGAACTAAATAGAGGTCTCAGAAAGACCCAGGATTTTGAAATAGGATTACTGCCTTTGATCCTCTAGGATAGCCTGGAAGCCTGCTGATAATCTGGGAGACTAGGTAGTAACTTCAGGTAACAGCTAACATCACAGGCAGGTAGAAGTAGCCTGAAAAAGAGGCTAGACTGGTGTTTCTCATACTGGAGCCCATGAACATAATCTCCAGACTGAGCTAGTTCACCAAGAGTTTTTAAACTTGGAAAGTCATTTTCCTTAATAATTTGCATAGCAACCTTGTAACAAAATTTCAGTACCAGCATTCAGGCCTGTCATTACCTAATACCCATTGGGTGCAACTTTAATGGCCATTGGATATTAAGGAAAGAACAGAGATGGAAATAAAGGATGCATTTGTGACAAGAGAAAGGGAAACAACATTTGTGTGTGATATAAAAACGAAGACTTCGCATTAGTCCAAATAGAGAACAATGTAGGAAAATTGTCTATTGCAGAGGTAAAAAAAAAAAAAAAAAAAAAAAAAAGAATGCCAGGTTCCACGGAGCCTGAGCCAAGGCCACAAACACCCTCCTCCTGTTCAACCAGGTTTCAGTAAGACAGTTTCATCTACTGATGTAAGTAATGTTGTTCATTTATATTTCATTAATCTTATAGTTTAGACTGTATTTAATTTATACATTTGTTTTGGCTTTGTTGGGTAGTTAGACAGACATCAGTGATGGGGGAACAAAGAGGTGAAGGCCAAGCCCAAAGACAATCCAAAGACTGCCCAAAGAACACTCATTTTGCAATTAAAAAATCACTCTGGCATCCTGAGACAAAGAATAGGAGGACCACAACCTATAGCCAGTTTAACCCAGCCATAGACACATGTGCAGTAAGGACTGCTCTGACTCTCTCTTCACTTCAGCCTCATGATACCATTATTATAATATCGTGCCTATGACCAGAAGTTCATGAGTCTATAACAGACTGAATTCTGGGTAACTGCATGCACAGTAGGCAGGAAGTTATATAGCAGCCAAATGTGAATCAGAATGACCTCACATGCCAATCACCTAGGGAACATCTTTGTCACCTCCCATCATAGCCCTACTATAATACAGTCCTCCCCACTGAAACGAGGTTACAGCCCTCTTCTCTGTAATCCACCCCATACATACTTTTGTTTTCACGTGGTTATAGCCAGTTTAGGCATGACTAGTTTCTACCTCAAAACGTGCCTTTAATAAATCTTACATCTCATAAATATCACGGAGCTAGAATTATTTTCTGCATTGGTGAAAAGAATTGAGAATCCTTAGTGTTACTAGGGCAACACTGGAGTTCAGATCACCCTGAAGGGTAACAGTTTTATTGTTGTAGAAGTAGATAGTGCAGATGTTTAATTTGGGGCATATATGAATTTATGTAATGTTAAAGCTTAAGTCACAAAATCACCAAAAGGTGAAGCAATCCAAGTGTACATCACAGGATGGATGATAAATAAAATGTGGTCTACATGTATAACTGAATATTATTGAGACTTAAAAAGGAAATTGTGACAAATGTAGCAACATGGATGAAGCTTGAAGACATTATGATAAGTGAAATATGCCAGTTTTAATGGGACAAATATTGTATGATTCCATTTATATGTGGTACCTAGAGTAGTCAAATTTATAGAGACAGAAAGTAGAATGGTGGTTGTCAGGAGCTAGGGGAAGTTAGTGTTTAATGAACAAAGAGTTTCAGTTTGGGAAGATGAAAAAGTTCTGAAGATGATGGTGATGGTTGCACAATAATGTGAATGTACTTAATGTCACTGAACTGAACACCTAAAAATGGTTAAAATGGTAAATTCTATATTATGTGTATTTCACCATGTTAAAATAAATAAATAAGATTAAGCTAAAGTCAACACTGAGAACGGGTCAGACTTTTTTTCATTAAAAATAACCACGCATAGGATTTCTTGGTTTACCTCAGGGTAAGATAGCCCGAGCCCTAGGGCTCATCCTTCTGGGTAGAATTTTTAGGACTAGAGAATAGATTGTTTTCCCATCAGCATCATTATCTCAGCCATACTTTGGAGGAAAAGCAACTCTCCCTGCCTAAGCCAAGAGAGCCAATAAATCTGCCCGTGCATGACAATCAGCTGGAAACTGTCAAAATAAAGATTCCTGGACCCTGTCCTGTGCCCACTGAATCAGAATTATCAAGGGTAAGGTCTGGAATCTGTTTTTTTACAAGCTACCCAAGCCCTTCTGAATGCCCAGCCTATAGAGGTATCAAAGCTGGGTGGCTTTGAGGCCTGGAAGGGCCTAGGTTTGTAATCACTGGGTCTGTGTGACTTTGAGCAGGTCATCCAGACTCTCGGGTCTTACCTCTGAGCCAGGCACAGAAATACTTATGTTATGTAGGGCTCAAGGGCTTATTCTGAAGACTGGTCATAATGTACATTAGGTACCTGGCATGGGGCTAGATGTTCAAAATGTAGCTGTGGTTAGAATTCAAGAACCAGAAGAGGCTGGCCCCGTTGGTACTAGCAGAGAGGTGAGAGCTGAATGGCCCTTTCCTTTCAGCTCCTAAATAGATTGCTCTGTCCAAATGCACATGTTTCCTGTAGGGGGAACACCTTTAACCAGTGATGTGAACATGGCTTGTCATTTTAGCTCTGAAAAAGGAGACAGAAGTTGTCAAGGGGAAACTCCTTCTCACCAGGAATCAGAATAGTGCTGTGGGGAAGCCCTGTCCTTTTTTTCCCATACCATCCTCATCCCCATCCCCAGAACTTCAACCTCTCCCAGTAAGAGAAGTATAGGTCACCTGGGGTTCAAATCCTGCGATGTTTTGAGAAAATCACTTACCCTCTCTGAGCCTGAGAAGGAGAGTGACAGCCATTCATTTGTTCAGGAGATTTTAATTGAGCACCTACTATGTTAAGCCTTCTACTAAGAGCACAGAGACTGCCATGAACATGACACAGGCTTTATCACAGGCTGACAATCCAGTGGGAGAGTCAGTCTTCAGTCAAACCACCCACAAATATCTAATTACAAAATAAAATATTTACCTTAGAAAGTTGTTATCAGGTGATGGTTCTTCCAACAATTTTTAGCAGCAAATGCTTCGTTCAAATAGTCTTACACAGAAAGTTGGTATGGAAGATAGATCAAAAGGAAACTGCACAGAGCTCTCTGGGAATATCTCGAGGACCCTAAGGTTTCAAGGAGCCCAGCTGGAAACCAGTGTTCAGAGAGAGAGGTGAGGAAATGTCTGTAGGTGGCTGGCAGAGTCCTGGCACATTGTGGGCACTGGAGACACAGCAGTTTCTATTCCCAATGCTGTCATCTCTCTATATATAGAAAGAAGGGGACCTGTTTAAACAGTAGTAGGGGTAGGGGGTAGGGGAGACAGAGGCCAGACTCAGCCTCAATCCCTGTATCTCTTAGCTGGCAGAGCCCCCAGCTGCTCAGAGTTCCTGTTCATCCTGACTAAGGGTGCCTCAGTGGCTGGAGTCTGAGGGGTCACTAGCAGGTGGGGGACACATTGACTCTGAGCGCACTCATGTTGGAAGCCAGCTTGCTGCAGCAACCTATTATCTGATGGCACACTTCCTTCATCAGTGCTAATATCCATGCAGCTAAACAATGAAAGAGTTTCCTATCAGTTCCAAATAGGACATGAAAAACTCTCAGGGCTAAGAGTAGAGGATGCTGGAATAGGGCAATGGGAAACGCCTGAGTCACCGGAGGGCCTCTTTGATTCCAATGGCCCAATCATTGGAAAAGAAAAAGAGAGAGAGAAAGAGAGAGAGAGAGAGAGAGAGAGAGAGAGAGAGAGAGAGAGAGAGAGAGAGAGAGAGAGAGGTTCATTAATGGTCAGAGGGAGGGGACAGGAAAGACCGGCCCTTAACATGGGGCCTCCCCAGAGGGCCGAGAGTGGGAGAAGTCTGGCTGTGTGGT
The DNA here is from genome assembly GCA_004027375.1 of Macroglossus sobrinus. Taxonomy (NCBI): domain Eukaryota; kingdom Metazoa; phylum Chordata; class Mammalia; order Chiroptera; family Pteropodidae; genus Macroglossus; species Macroglossus sobrinus. The sequence continues at coordinate 7,640 of PVKZ01005664.1, forward strand.
CACCACCCAGAGAAAGAAACAGAGCCCACAGCTGCATCCACCTTCACCCAGCCTCAGCACCTCCACAAGCTACACTCTACAGGTTATCCCAGTTTCCCAAATAAAAGCTTCTTTTGAGAAGGAATTTTCAGAACATATTTATCTCAGAGCAGTTGCTCAGCCAGGAGCTGAAGAGCTGCAGGGCTCACCCAGGACAAGGAGATTACTTGCTTGCCACCTTGTCCTGGGGCTCTAGGCAGGTCCTTTGGCGTTATAAGCAGTTCAGATTTTCTGCAGAAAAAGATGGAACAGTCACACATACAAAGAGTTTCTCAGGCCAGTTCCAACCCAAAGTCTTTCAGAATGGATCCTCTGTCTCCTCTCTGGTTGGACACAAGCCCTCTCCTTCTCTCTTCTCTAAGAATGCACTAGTCCATTATTCTCTAGAAGACAAGATGTGAACATGCTCAAGCAAGGCAGAATGACTATTAACTCCATGGCCAGTGAGTGTTCTCATGCCTGTATTTCCAAAGTGAATTGTGTATTCCAGTCAAACTACATGGCCCTGGTGATCAGTCTCAGAAGTTAAAAGGAGCCTCTTGTCCTTCGAGTCTGTGGGACTCTCATGGCCCAAGAAAATGATTCAAGCCAGTCTTGCTTACATCATGGTTATCTTTGGGGTTGAAAATTATTGTAATTAATGACTTTCCTAATTGTCCTTACTTGCTGGTGATAGCAGATGCTATCCATTTTTAAGCTCCTCCAGTAAGACAAGAATATTTGAACCTATGTGCATATCACTTGGGTACCTTCCTCACAGCACATGCATGCAGTAGTGCTCTGCTCATTGTTAAACAACAGCTTTTAGGAAAAGCCTTTTGGTGATGCACTAAGAAGTGTGCAGGTTCCGTGCATAGTAGGGGCTTGTGAATGTGCATCAAATGAAAATGAACCGAAGGAAGCTTATTCAACATGTCATGTAGGGGCCTGCTTCCCCAGGAAATATGTGTCTTGGGGGAAGGCTGAAGGTTCCTTGGGCTCCATTCCAGAACAAGGTGGAGGCTCCTGAGAGAAAAGGGCCCAGCTCAGCTCCAAGCTTAGAACAATGCCCAGCACTCAACATACCACAGGTGTGTGTATGCTAGGAAATTCTTCTTGAAGCCTCTGAGGTCAGGGGCCAAAGCCCAGAGGTCTGGCTGCATTTATTGTCCATTGTCCCCAGCCAGAACAGGAAGCACTTTCTGTTCCCAATTGCTTGAGTGGATTAATTTACAGTGAGGGGCTCAGAGTTGGTGCCCAGCACCTGTTTTCCCCTCTGAGAGGCCAGCTTCCGGGCACAGGGTATTTCAGAAACAGTCTTCAGAGACACAGTCCCCTGCAGAGCCACTCTGGCTGCGCCTCTGCCATGTTCCCCTGTGATCCGCAGGGGATGCTCTGGGAGCCCAAGGACCGGCCAGACTCAGTGCTGCACTGCTCTCTGAGCCACCCGTAGGGGGCGGAGGAATCAAGCCCTGTGGGATGCACACCACACTGATCCCAGAACAAACAATGACAACCAAACCTCAGTAATGGCACTTTCCTTTTCGTTGAGGATCCACTCTCTGTGCCCAGCACAATTAGATGACATACACGCACTCCTTTTGTTTTCACTTGATCAGGGTGTGAGTCCCATTTCACAGATGAAGAAACTGAGACTCAGAGAGGCTACACGAGTCCTAGATCACAGTGGTGGGTCTATTCTCGGTCCAGAACTCCCTGAAATGACAGAGAGCAGTGGGGCTGAGGAGAGCTGGGAGCATCTGTGCCACCTCCAGAGGACATGTGCCATTCAAGTCCAGACTGCTGTTACCTTGAAGTACCCCAATTTACCCTGAATGGCCAGATTTCCATGTGGAAGCTCCACATTTTCCACATTAATAACTTGAATAATAAATTTCTAAATACTGGGGAGGGCAGAGAAAGCCTGTCAGCAGGCCCTGCCTTCTGCCTCTGATCTGTGCCTCTCCCCAAAGAGTGGGGAGTCTGATGGAGAATGCAGCCACCAACCCTATCTCTGTAGGTCAGCTTCTTTTCCTACTATGACACTGAGACCATCGTCCAGACGCCCCACCACACACACACTATCCACTAGCTAGCAGGGCTGGGGTGCACAGCGCCATCGCAATTCTCCCAGCAGGAGCTTGGCTTCTGGACTCTAGTAGTCCAAGATGGCTCCTCATTCCCTCTCTCTGCCCAGGCCCTCCACCCACCTGTCCCCCTACCCCAGCCCCAGCAGCCTGTCTGTTGGAAGCTGTGGGCACACTGCTAGCCCTGCTTCCTCCTATCCAAAGTGGGATAGACAAGCCATCCCCTGGAGTGACAAGGCTGCCCTTTGTGGAGGGGGAGATGAGAGGCAGCGTGGGGGCTGTGCAGTCCTCGCCTGGATGACAGGAGACATCAGCCCTCACGCCGCACAGTCCACACAGTCCAGAGCGAGGAAAACTCTGACAGGCCTGGAGGGGATCCAAGAGGGAACAGAGGGAGGGGACACACTCTGCAGACACAAAGGCCAGGCCTGTCTTCACACCTGCAGGATGAATGAGTGGGGGCTGGGGTAGCAGTGGGGCCATAGGGCATGAATAATTTGCTCTGAAAGAAATATGTCACAAGGAGATAGCTCAGCCAGACACTTCAAATAAAGGCAAGCAGCCTCAATGATAGTAAACATTCTTTGCCACCAATGTACTGCTGAGACCTAAGTGCTGAGATGTCATTAAAGAAAAAGCATATTGAACCCTTCACAGTTATTTTTATTTTATTTTTTTTTTAAAGTGAGAGTGGGAGAAAGAAAAAAATACTACCACAGAAGCAGGTATGAATCTTTCTTTGAGCTCTGAGAAAAGCCAGATAATGATTTCTGGCACCTTAATTTTATGTTTGTTGAGAAGAACATTGATTCCTGGACACCCTGGGGACTTTCTGGAGAACCAGGTCTGCTCATCCTTCTTGCCTCTGCATCTTTGGCCACCATGCTACCCAGCCTAGGCACCCTCCCTGCCACTTACCCAAACTTCCAGAATCAGCTCCAACAACTTCTCCTTCATGTGAGGACCAACTCAGCCAACCACCCCCTGTTCTCACTCCCTCCTCTCAAACTTCTGCATTTTGTACTCAGGCGTGACCTTATCTTTTGACATACTGACCCAAGCAAGCCTTCAGAACAAGGCTCCTATCTGGTTGTGTTCCATGTCCCTCAACAGAGCACAGTGTTCTGTATACAGTGGCCACCCACTAAATGTCAGTTGATAAAGACAATGACAGTGCCTTCTTTTAATCTTGGGAAAACAAGGCAATGAGGCTAAAAATAATATTAGTTGACCCCCTTGACTTCCATTCACAGAAGAATAACTAAATAAATTGTGAGAGAGCCCACGAAGGACCTACTCTGGAGCCACATGAAGGAACGAGACTGACCTGTGTGTTCACAGAATTCATCAGGAAAAGTTTTAGGATGGCAGATAGACCCCTGGAAAAGGTCATGGGTCTTCTTCCAAAATGGTTAACTGGGGCTACCTCTTCAAAATTGGGACTGGAGGAAGTGGGGCTGAGGAACTTTCACCTTTTATTATACATACCTGGGTGTTTTAAGTTTTACATTGAGTATATATTACTTTTACAATTAAAAATGTATATTTTTAATCCAAGTGGTTTAGGGAGAGCTTAACTCTTTCCCAAGCTGGGGCTCCAAAGCATGTCTTTGTCCAAGGAAGAAAAAACTAGGATCAGAAGATGGCTGCCACAGCTACAGGGCTCAAGGGAGGAGGGCAGAAGAAAGGTCAGCAATGGGTTTAGTCTCCATAGCCCTTTTTGAGGACAGCAAAAGTTTTTCCTGAAACCCTCCAAGCAAAAGTTTTGCCTGAAACCCTTCAAGCCAAACCCTCACTTTTCTTTGGCCGGAGCAGATCACATGGTCTCTCTAGCTGCAAGGGAGGCTGGGAAGATGAAGGCAAGACCCACGCAAGGCTTAGACAAAGAATGGATTTCGTCTTAGAGAAGCTCACTCTAGCCCAAAGGGCCTCTGCCCACTTAATTTTCCTTTTGCCTCAACTCTACTGCAACTTTTCCTCTTCACTTGCAAACAGGGAAGGCTGACAGTAACCCCTACTCCTGCTTGTAGAAACTGCCTTCAGCGACACCTTGCCAGAAAGTTTCTGTTGGCATCATTCAGCCATATATATATATTTTTTCATTTTCTTCGTTTAATTTCACACACACACCTTTCAGATTTCTGCATGTCAGTCTTGTGGCCACCAGGGGGCATCTGCCTGAGAATACAGCAAACAGCAAAGAAACCTGACACCAAGAACTAGAGAAACCTGGAGTGCCATTGTTACTGAATCACCTCCCAAAATTCAGGTTCATGTGTCCGATGCTAGTGAGACACCAGTGCTTGGAGACAGAGGAAGGTTTATTCAATTTGGCCGAAGTGAGAGGACTGGGTCTACAGCTATGCCACCCTGAACATGTCAGATCTCGTCTGATCTTCGAAGCTAAGCAGGGTCGGGCCTGGTTAGTACTTGGATGGGAGACCACCTAGGAATACCAGGTACTGTAGGCTTAAAATTAAAAAAAAAAAAAAATGTCAGAACCGATATCTCCAGTTATATTGCTTTGCATATAACTGTTCTAGCATTTCACCGCACCTACTACATACAAAGTGAGAGGACTGGAGAGCAAGATCTCTCAAATTTTTCTTCTCAAAAAACAAAAGTAGGGAGTTTTAAAGTAATTGGGGAGTAGGGGATTGAGGGGAGTATCAGAGAATCAAGGGGAGTCTGTGTTTCTTCAGTTACAGATAACATTTTGTGCAATCAGACTTCTGGGTGGTGGCAGCTAGTCACAATTTTCTTAAAGGCATGTATTCCTTCTGCAAAACATCCATAAATTTTCCTGCTTGACAAAGAAACAGTACATCAACAACACAAAATTATATTGTGAGAATAAGGGCTGCTGGGTTGAAGAACCAAGATTCTGCAAAATATTTCATAATTGTGCATCAGTGACATCATCTTTAAAGCAAAAGAGTGGGAATTAGACATCTTGTGACTATCACCATTGTTCAAGCCCTTGTACATAACTAGCTATATTTTTCTATTATCTCAAGCAAAGTATGCTTTTAAACATTTCTCCTGGAACTTGCTTTACAGGCAGTTCTTCAGAACATAACTAATATACTTTCTTAATCTTTGACTATAAGCTACGTGACAACCAAAGCAATTGAAACATTTCATTAAAGCCTATACTTATCTCTCTTGATTCTATGATCTAACACCTAAACATTTACTGTTAACTGTCAGTTTCACTGTTGACCCACAGGCCCTTTAGCCAGCCATGCTTGAAACTATCCCTGGCTTTTTAAATGAATGAACCGATAAGTTACTTTTTCCCCATATGTCAGTTTGGGTTGAATTTCTGTCTCTTAAAACCAAAAGAAGACCTGACTACTACAGAAATGATCTGAGAGCTGAGTTTAGTCATGTGCCTGATATGTGGCTACCTTACCCTGATGGGTGTGTGGACGTGGTAAATCCTACAAATGTCTACATTGCCTCTGGCCTCAGGAACTCAGTAGTATTGGGTCACATCATCATCCTTCATCCTGTGGCCTGTCTACTACTCTCCTCAAGATTTCTACAGGTACCCCAGGGTTCTATTTGCATGACTATGTATGACTCCCCATCGACTCTGTTCTCACTCATCCCTGTGTATCCTGTGTCTTCCCTCATTTCCTCATGACTTAGAGATGAACTTTCATCCTTTTCCTTAATCCACTTCCCTATATGCCAAAGACCACCCACGCGAGACACTGAAAACATGGATTTTCTCGAAGTTTTAGGGCAGTTTAAATGACAGCAATGTAAGCTTCAGTTGGATAGCAACACTCTAGCCTAGCATAATTAATAAGAATAATTAAGAGTCCTGCAACAATCACATCACCAAGAATTTCTTGTTGGCTCCCTTTTCCATGGACCCTAATCCTCCCTCCTTCCCATTCTTTCCCCTTTCTTCTAAGCTCTCCCAAATTTCAGTTCATTTCTTAGCACAATGGTGTAACTATTTTCTCATCTCCTTGCAAACCACAACTCTTGCCTTCTAAAGCACTTCAGAAAGGCATTTTCCTGCATAAAAAAAGGTCCCTCCCTAAAAACTCTGGTGCTGGCTATCTATAGTTACTATCTGCCTTCTAGCATTTGTTTTCCTCTTATAAGCACCAGAGTGTGCTACATATGTGGGAATCAAGTGGGAAAAAAAAGATATGGTTCTTGAAACAGGAAATCAAACCAATTTGATTGTACAGAAGAAATAAAAGCCCCTAGATGTCTAATCTGAAAGAACAGATATATTTACATACCAAAGCAGATCTCTAGGCAAAATGTCATCGATTTTATTCTCTTTGGCATTCTCCCACAACACAAGCAGTCAACACAAAAGTGGCAGTGATATATAGCTTGTGATCTTCTCACCTTCATCTTAGTAAACATTGAGACATTCAGGATAATTTACAAATATCCTCCTTCACTGATGATGTCATAAATGGTGTCAATGAGAGTTAGGCTCCAAGCCTTTAAGAAATAAGGTTGAGCACGAGAATCATTTTAGTGAAAGGCAGCTGACCTTCCTTGCCATCCCCTTCCCAGATTTACCTGGGACCACATTATGTTCCAATGCAATCAGCCGGTGAGGCTGGGAGCATTGGAGAACTCTGGGCCTTCTCAGGGCTCTCCCCATCCTCTAAGTCCCACCTTAGCTCCCCACAGCAAGCCCCTGATCCTGGACATGCTCTTGCCATTTACCAAAAGCCAGGAACCTCCTACCTTGTTTTTCCTGACTCCAGCCTCTGACCCGCCCTGCTCCTTCCACACAACACAGTTTTTCTAAAACACAAATCCAGTCCTGTTTAGAATTCACAAATGAGGCAAATTCCCAGGACTCGAGTCCTTCTTGACCTACCCCTGCCAACTGTTCCAGTCCTTTCTGTCTCAAAATGTCCACCTTGCAGGTTTCAGTAGCCTCTGCATCCCCGCAGTTCTTCCTACCTGCTCAAGCACTGGCACCAGTTACTGTGAGAGCAAAATATACTTCAAGAGGCTCTGTGGGTTTTTTTTTTTTTTAATTACTTCATTCAAATCCTCCACCCTGTTTCATCCTCCCTTGATCTTGGGCCCTTTTGTCTAACCCTAGCCTTATCATTTTCTCATTCAACGCAATCCACATGAAATGCACAATATCACTTGTTCCATGAGGTTTTCTGATGTCTCATCTCATGTGCTGCAGATACCTTTCTGACTTCTGACCCTGACCATACATTGCTATCACTCGTGAAGTATTTAGAGCCATTCTGGTGAAGCCATTGAATTTAATGGTCTGGGGACAGGTATTTTGGAAACTCTCCAAGATGATTCCAATATGCAGACAGGGTAGAAGCCTCTGGGGTGAGCTCACAGTATCTATAACTGATGGAGTTCTCTGGAGTAGCATGCAGTTAGCAGTAAATGCTCACAGTACAAAGACTAGCCTGGACTGTTCGTATTTTACAGAAGATAAGATGGGTTTTTTAAATTGGTCCTAAGTTAATGTTTGTGGGTATATTCAAGTCAATAGATTTAGTCAATGAAACCCTTGCTACTCAAATGTGGTCATGGATAAGCAGCAACAGCACCACCTAAGAGCTCATCAGAAATGGAAGATCTCAGGAACTGCCCCTGATCTACTGAATTAGAATCTTTCTTTTCCCAAGATCCCCAGGTGATTGAAACACATTAAAGTTTGAGCAGCCCTGCCCCAAACTTGAAAATGCTGAAGGATGAGCATGTATGTATACTCCTATCCTAGATTAACATCCAAACAAACAGGCAGAAAGCATAAATGATTGAGGTGGCCCTTGGGAGGCATTAAGGGATGCTAGGAACTGTCGCTAATGAAGGGCAGCACAGCTGTGACACCTGCCTGTACTTGCCAGTCAAGATCCAAGCCCAGAGGCTGCCAGAAAGTCCTATTCTTCAAGAGAATACTGAACTTAGGGTTTTCTTTAGGAGACATCTGTATGTTGGCCACAGCTTCTCCCTTATTTTGCTCCCCTTTTCAATGTTTTCATGGAATATATCCCTAACGCTTACTGCAATTTATGTCTTTGCTGCATTTATTGTTTCTTGTTGTCCTCCCTTCTAGTGAAATGGGATTCTAGAATGCAGGGATTTTTGTCTGTGTTCACTTTTATTCACAGAGACTTAGAACTGTCCCAGGCAGATAGTAGATGTTAATAAACAGGTGTGGAAAGAATTTATCATATGGGACAAGACAGAGAGCATCTGTGGCTGACCTACAGCTGGCCTCTCTGCATCTATATATGAAGGAAGCTGGAATACAGCCCTCTAGCAATGGTGGTCTGGGCTGGAAGGCCATGAGGCCAAGACTCTTATCCTTAGGAGACTCTAAGACGCTATCCTTCCTATTAGTTTTTTTTCTCCTTCACCACTGCCCTGTGGGATCATAGGTGTGGGTGAGGAGTCCTAGAAAGGAGACCTGCCTACTCAAATCCCAGGGTGAGCCTCTGAGGAGAGCTTTTGTGGAAAACCAGCAGGACAAGGTCTGTGAGGTAACCCAGAAGAGGTCAGGGGCCATTTCAGCTGAGCCTTGCTTTCACGAAAGACCTTGAGTTTAGACTTTTTTATATTGTCTCCATATGAGGTTATACTTACAGAAGCCTTTTTTCTTGAAGGTGTTAATCTGTGCAGTTTAAACAATCATTAAGATCCCACAATTCCTCACAATGCTAATCTGTCTTGTCATTAATATCCATAAGGTTGTCTTGCTCCTGCAGGGAGGAACCCTGGGACAGAATTCACAGGGTTATTGGGGGACACTCTCTGCTTGTAGGTTTCTTCCCTACTGATGAACAGAGTGTTCCTATCAGGGGACCATTGGGCCTTAATGCCCTCCTCCTGTAGCCTGGCCCAGAGTCCCTCAGATAGCAGGAAAAAAAATAACTGCAAGTAGAGGCATGCCAAATTCTTTTCAGGGTTGGAAGGAATGGGGGAAGCAAGTCCTCAAACCACTGTCCCTTCAAAGACCATATGGCCTGCCCTTGTGGTGAAGAAGATGGGGCCCACAGCAGTGCCTATCCCCAATCTCATCTTCCCTCACCCCACACATATGGGCTTGCAGGAACTGTTGCTGTTGCTGCGCTGGGGCTGGAGCATCTCTTCCCTGAGCAATGGCTGCCCCCAAGAGGGCAAAGACTTCTGCAGGCATTTTCCTATACAAGAAAAGCTGGCTGAGGAGAGGATACTATGTGGAGAGGAGTGAAGGAAGTTTAGGGGGGTCCACTGTGCGCAGCCCAGTAAGATGTGTGGGCCCTAGATGTTCCTGGGGGCTCATGAGGGTAGCTCCAGCTAGGCTTACTATAGGATGGGACTCTTGTAACAGGAAAAGGTGGGCTTGGGGGGAACCCAATATAGAGACCGGGCCAAGTCAGCATTGCGGAAAGGTTTTCATTTTTGTTGTTTTTTGTTCATATTCTTTGTTTTCTTTTTATTATTAAAAACTTCAAACTTTTTATAATAGTAAACAGAATACTATAATGACCCTTTGAATACCTGTTACCCAGACTCAACAATTAACTCAAGGTAATGTTACTTCACCTATTACAGGATTGTATTTACCACATAATTGCTGCCATATTGTTTGTACTAGATTATATACATCATACCATTTTATTTGTAAATATTTTAGTATGTTTCTCTGAAGGAAGAAAAACTTCTTAACCATAACAATAATATCATTATAACACCATTTTTTAAATTAACATTATTTCCTTAATATTATCAAATATCTAGTGTTGTTGGTTGAATGTATCTCCTCCCCTGCAAAAGATATGTTGAAATCCTAACCGTCAGTACCTCAGAATGGGAGTTTATTTGGCAACAGACTCTTTATAGAGGTGATTAAGCTAAAATGAGATCATTATTGGTTGGGCCCACTCTGATCTGACTTGTGTCCTTATTAGAAGAAGAAAATTTGGACATCAAGACAGATTTGCACAGAGGAAATATCACGGGAAGAAATACAGAGAGAATGCCTTATAAAACTTGGAGTTATCAATAACAACAAAAAAACCCAAATGATCCAATCAAAAAATGGGCAGAGGACCTGAACAGACACTTCTCCCAAGAGGACATACAAATGGCCAACAAATATTTGAAAAGATGCTCAACATCACTATTAGGAAAATGCAAAACAAAACCTCAATGAGATACCATCTCACACCTGTTAGAATAGCTGTAATCAACAAGACAAGCAATAACAAATGTTGGAGAGGATGTAGAGACATAGGAATTCTCATATACTGCTGATGGGACTGCAAACTGGTACTGTGGAAAACAGTATGGAGGTGCCTCAAAAAAAAAAACTAAGAACTGATCCACCATATGATCCAGCAATCCCTCTACTGGGTATTTACCCCAAAGACTTGAAAACCCATATCCAAAAAGATATTTGCACACCGATGTTCACAGCAGCACTTTTCACAGTGGACAGGACATGAAAGCAACTAAAGTGTCCTATGATAGATGATTGACTAAAGAAGCTGTGGCACATATATACAATGGAATATTACTTAGCCATAAGAAGAGATGAAATACTGCCATTTGCGACATGGATGGACCGCGTGATAATCATGCTAAGCAAAATAAGCCAGACAGAAAAAGTTGATAATCACATGATATCACTTATATGTGGAATATAAATCTAAAAGCAACAAATGAAGAGAACAAACAGAGACTCATGGACATGGTAGGGGTTGAGGGAGGAGTGGAGAGGTAGACGGTTAAAGAGGGTCACATATAGAGGGAGGGTGAAGTGGGTAAAGGGGACCAAATATATGGTAGCTAAAGGAAACTGGACTTTGTGTGGTAAACACACAACAGAATATACAGGTGTCAAATTATAATATATATATGAAAATTATATAATTGTATTAACTAATGTTACCCCCAATAAACTTAATTTAAAAAATAAATAGAAATTGGAGTTATGATGTTATGAGTCAAAGAACATCTAAGGCTATCAGAAGCTCAAAGAGGCAAGGATGCTTCCCTGGTGCCTTCAGAGGGAGCATAGCGCTGCCAGTACCACCTTAATTTTGGACTTCTAGCCTCCAGAACTGTCAGACAATACTTTTTTGTTATTCTAAGCCATCCACTTTGCAGTGCTTTGTTAAAGCAGCCCTAGGAAACTAATCCTGTCAATGTTCAAATTTCCAATTATCTCACAAATGTCGTCTTTTTTTCCTTTTTTATAGTTTATTGAAATAAAGATCCAAACAAGGATCACCCATTGTGTTCAGTTAATAAGTCTTTTAAGACTCTTTCCAGGATGGAGGGAGCAGGTAGATGGGGTAAAAGGGGTCAAATATGTGGAGACAGAAAGAAATCTAACTATGAGAGGGGAACACACAGTGCAATATATATATATGCCTCACTGTAAAATCATACATCTGAAACTTACTGGATTTTGTTAACCAATATCACCATAAAAAATTAAAATAAATAAGTAATAAATTATAAAAAGACTTTCAATCTCCTTTCTTTCTTGCAATTTATTTTTTGAAAAAAAAATTATGTTGTTTGTCCTACAGAGTTTATCACTGTGTGGATTTTTTTGTTTGCATCTCCATGAGGTTATCTAACCTTCATTGCTCAGAGTGAGTGTGCTCTGGGGGCAGCAGCAGCAGCAGCATCCAGCGCCTTCCTAGAAATGCAAAATTTTGCAGTTTCGCCCCAGACCTGCTGGATCATCTTCATAAGCTCCCCGGTGATTCATGTACATACTGGAGCTTGAGAAGCAAAGGAGTCACACGTTCTTCTCTGCATTTTCTAAACTTTGTCATTGGAGCTAGCGGCTTGATTTGATTCAGGTTTTTCTTTTTTTAGCAAGACTATGTCATAGGTGGTGATTGATTGTTCCTTCATCAGGAGGCATGTCATGCCTGGTTGTCTCTCTATTATAATGCTAGTAGAAGTTGACCATTAAAGCCTACATTTATCAGGGTTGCAAAATGGTAATATTCTATTTCCATTATTCCTCTTCACTCAGTGGTAGGCATATATCTGTAACGAAAAAGTTCCGCTTATCTACTATTTGATTACCCAGTGGTACAGTTGATATAGGAAGAGTCCCTCTTATATATCATTTTTCAAAGTGAGTATGTTCCCAGTGGTGACAATGAGTTATTTTGTGTTTGTTTTTAGCAAGATATGAACTCATGGATTTAAGCAGACTTTATACGTTTACAATCCATTCTTATTCATATTGAAGCTCAGGTGGTTGTCCCATCTTTGGCCAGTGGGGATCATTCGAGTTATCTCCTGAGTCTTATTGACATGACATTGATAGTCTTGGGTATCCACCTTGCCATCTCATATCATTAGATGATCCAAACTCACTTTGTGCATCTCCTGCCCCAGACCTGGAATCAGCCATTTCTTTATGGACCTCTGGCTTCATTCAGTGGAGAAGGGTGGTTAGAGACCACAATTTGAGTATAAGAGTGCTCACTACTATCGGTTGGCCTTGTTTGGGGGCCTTTCATTGAATAAAATACATTTAACATTTTGACATAAAATATATGAGTTCACACTTCCAATCAAATTCAATACCATGGGATTTTTTAATGTAATCTTTTGAGATTTACCAGCATTCCTCCTTTCTCCCAAGTGATGAATCCAAGCTTGTGGTGATACCAAAAATGGCAGAATTAGAATATCTCCATTTGCTCATTTGCCCCATGGTATGGTGGGACTTGTGGGTTGTAGAAACTTCAGTCAGGGTGGCAGCTTCCATGCAAGGATGAAGCCCTGCAGATTGGCTGGGGCTGTGAGGAAAGGAGGCCTGCAGGTTGACAAAGCCAGCTGAGTTAGGGTGAAATTATGTGAAGCCTTGAAGGTCACAAAAGGGAATGATAGGAGGGGAGGCCCATCTCAGAATTGCTCACAGAATTGGAGGCTTGGGTAGAAAACTACAGGGAAGGAAAAAGGCCTGAGGGTCAAGACATTGCCAGCCTGTAAAAGGGATTGAGAGTGGGGTCTTTCATACACAAGGGGCCCTGACTACTTTCATTTGGGGGGTGAGGGAAGAAGGCAACAGCATACAAAAAATTAAGTAATTCTAAAACATGGTTACATAAATTACAAGATGTTTTAAGTTTTCTTTTAACAAATTAAAGCTGTTATAAGAAAAAACGAACAAACATGTTACGGTTTATGTGTGCATAATTAAACATGTTTAATTATGCACACATAAAATAATTAGGAGATTCATAAAAATGTGTATATATTAATCTGGAGTTGTTATAAGGAGCAAGTCCAATCATGGAATGTAAATTTAAAGCTGAATGAAAAATACTGTCTTCTTTCAACGCTGTCAGTGGATTTCTGCGATTATATGTTCAAACTTTTTTTAAACAGACTTTATTTTTTAAAGTAGTTTTAGGTTCACAGTAAAATTGAGTGGAAAGTACAGAGAATCCCCATATATTCCCTGCCCTGACACATGCACAGCCTCCCCCATTAGCAACATTCTCCACCAGAGTGGTGCATTTGTTACAATCAATGAATCTATACAACACAGTCATCCAAAGTCCATAGTTTACATTAGGCTTCACTCTTGGTGTTATACAGTCGATGAGTATTGACAATTGTACAGCAGGTCTTTGTCACTGTCATTTCATTATAATATTGATGAGCTGCCATAGGAACTTAACTGTTATTTACATCAATTAATCTGTGGTAAAATTGGTTTTATACATGTCATTTTGCTTCCAGTATGAAAACCTCGATGACATTAAGTGAAGACTTATTGTATAATGACATGTATCCACCATTACAGTATCATACAGAATTATTTCATTGTCCTAAAAATCCTCTGTGTTCTGCCTATTCATCCTTCCATCCCCCAAAGCCCTGGAAACCACTGATCTTTTTATTATCTCCATACTTTTCCAGATGTCATATATTTGGAATCATACTGTATGCAGCCTTTTCAAATTGGTTTCTTGCACTTAGCAATATATATTAAGTTTCTTCTGTCTTTCCATGGCTTGATGACTGATTTATTTTTAGCTCTGAATAATATTTCATTGGCTGGATGTATCACCATTTATGAATCTGGTCACCTACTGAGGAACATCTTGTTTGTTTTCACGTTTTGGCAATTGTGAACAAAGCTGCTATAAATATCCATGTTCAGGTTTTTATGGACATAAGTTTTCAACTCCTTTGGGTAAATACCAATGAGCATGATTGCTGGATCATGTGGTCAGAATTGTTTAGTTCTATAAAAACCATCAAAATGTCTTCCAAAGTTGCTGTACTAGTTTGAATTCCTACCATCAATGAATGAGAGTTTCTGTTGTTCCACAACCTCACCAGCCCTGTGTCATCAGGGTTCAGGATTTGGGGCATTCCTGTAGGTGTGTAGTGATATCGCATTTTAATTTGTAATTCTCTGATGACATATGATGTGAAGCATCTTCCATATGCTTGTTTGCCTTCCGTATATTTTCACTGGAGAGATGTTCATTTAGGTCTTTGGTCTATTTTTTAATTAGGTTGCTTATTGTTGAGTTTTAAAAGTTTTTTGTATATTTTAGTCTATGGCCATGCTACTCTGAACACGCCCAATCTTGTCTGATCTCGGAAGCTAAGCAAGGTTGGGCCTGGTTAGTATTTGGATGAGAGACCACCTAGGAAGACCAGGTGTTACAGGCGTAAAAAAATAAAAAAATAAAATAAAAGAGAGATAGAGTTCTTTGTATATTTTAGACAATAGTCCTTTACCAAATAAATCTTTTGCAAAGATTTTTCTCTCAGTCTGTGGTTTACCTTTTTATTTCTTTTAGAAGTTCCGAGTTTGAGACTCACCCATGTGCAATAATGGTAGGACACCCACCTCCTTGTGCATCATGGTTCCTGAGGAGGGAGGAAGTAATGTGAGGAGGAGGCAAGAGAATTGAAAATGTTAATCAAGCCACATTCTGAGACTGCAATGTGCTGATCAGCCCTATGGCCAGGCCAGGAGAACACCTTCAGGATAAAGGAAGATTTCTACTGGGATTGCTAACAACTGATTCCTCACAGCTGTGGAGCTGGAAACAGGAACCAAGAGTCATTCCCTATGGCCGAAACCATGGGGAACCTATGGATTCATGGCTGGGAACTGCCAGCAGATCTATGACTCTACATATTTTTACTTTTTCACACTATATACCTTTCCCCCTCCTCATTGTATGTCAATATGAAAGGAAATGGGTTAACAAAGTCTTTTAAATAATAACTCACCGAAACTAAAGAATGATATATAAACTGAACTCCTTCTACTTACTACCTTTCCAAGCCTCTCTTGGTCCTTCTTACTCTCTGTCTCTGAGAAAATACTGCACTCTGTCTGTGAAGTGTTACCCCTTTTCTAATAAACTTCCCTTCTGGCGCTTGTGTTGAATTCTTTCTGCCAAAGGACCCTCTTCTCTCAGTGCAGAGCTTGGTCTTCCATCACTTTGGGAAATTTGTCCTGTCCTGCATCAGAAGGACCTATGAATGAGAACTAAACCTCAGAGGGAGGGATGAGAGAAAGAAGCCTGTGGCTGGCAGAGCCTGCAGGAGCTTCCTCCCTCAGAGATGAAGCATGGAAGGGAAAGTCAGGACCCCCAAGGAAATCATGAGGGGGAAAGCTAAATGTGAGGAAGGGGAGGTTTAGAGAACAGAAAAATTGAGGAAACACTTGGAGACAGCCTGGGCACAGGCAGTCCATGTAAGGCCATTGTCCCCAAAGCTAGGGTGACACTGCTGTGATGTCTTGGAGGTGGATCCAATGGACTTTCTTTTGTCAGGTGTGCAGACCCTGGAGCCAGTGTACCCGGGTGAGGAGCAGCACAGCCCCAATGCTGTCACTAGAGGTCCTTCTTGAGCTACTCTGAAAGCTTGTCATGATTCTTCACACAGATGGAGGAACACATCATCACTGGCACTTTTAATGGTTGGTTCCTCAAAGGACAGTAACCAAGTGTAAATATCAGGGTTTGCTATGTTTACCTATGCCATGCACCCAGGAAAATCGAGACATTTAAAGTCCACACTCCAAGTCAAACCATCTTTAGGGCCCCACGTAGGGGAGTCACTTTCCAGGGAGAACCCTGAATTAAATATCTCCTGACTTGACAAAACAGACTGCATTAAAAGTATGTCTGTGAAACTGTTGGTGTTTGGTTTCCCTTTTCAAAACTCACACCACCAAAAATAATGGAAGAGATAAAGACGACACCAGGCCGGAGCCCAGCTGGTCTCTTCAGGCAGGAGTTGTTGCCGAGTCCACATACATTTATTAACTATCAGAGTGAAACTGCAGCCTAGAAAGAACACCCTAGAAAGAACAGAAGTTGTCACAGTGTCCCTGATCATAAGATCTCAAATCGAAAGTCTTAGCCAAATTTTTTCAGCTCCCATCTATCTAAAAATAAACCCAATAAAAAAAAACTAAATTTTAACAGCCCTGGCTTGGGATGACCTTTCCAATTTATCAACACCTGAAGGTCCTCACAGGCTCTTTGATTTGGTTTTGCTCATCTTGTGGGAGGACAGAAGGAGAAGCTGGGAAAAGTGAAGGGCAGAAAAAAAGTAAGATAATTATTGAACAGCATTCTGAATCACCAATCTGTAAATGTCACAGATAGGAAACTTGCTGACACACATGTCTCTGTGACAACTGGGCAGAGAGGCTCCCTGTGCCTCCAGGATACCTGACCCCTGGTGGTCAGGTATGCTCCCAAGAGCACCTGGGAACATTTGTCCCCAAATAGTTTTTCTGTGTCTGGAATTCTACCATTAAAGATTCTTATTTCCTGTAGTACACACACAGAAAAACTGGAATCCGCCTAAATGGACATAAATAAGAGTCTGCTTAAATAAATTATGGTACATATATTACAATGGAATACTTCACAGCTATAAAAGAGAGGGAAGAAACTATCAGTGAGTCTCCAAGAGACATTGTTCAGGGAAAAAAATCAAGGTGCAGAACCTGATATAGGAAGGAAGGGAAGAGGAATATTACACAGCTGTGGAAAAAAGGGAAATCCTGCCATTTGCAGCAACATGGATAGACCTTGAGGAAATTATGCTAAGTGAAATAAGTCAAACAGAAAAATACAATTACTAAAAGATCTCACTTATATGTGGAATCTGAAAAAAACAAATAAACAAACCAAACTCATAGATACAGAGACTAGATGGTGGTTGCCAGAGGCAGGGGTTGGGTGATGGGAGAAATAGGTGAAGGTGGTCAAAAGGTACAAACTTCCAGTTATAAAATAAATAAATCATGGGAATGTAATATACAGAAAGTGACTATATATAATAATACTTATTGCATATTTGAACTGCTAAGAGTAGATCTTAAAAGTTCTCATCACAAGAAAATAAATTTTATAATTATGTATGGTGATGAATGTTTACTAGACTTATTGTAGTAACCATTTCACAATATATACAAATATCAAATCATTGTGTTATATACCTGATGCTAATATAATGTTATATATTGATTATATCTCAGTAAAAAAAAAGGAGGGGAGAATTTATATACGTATAGTTTGTATATGGGAAAGCTGTATGTAGGAGAACTCACAGACACCCATAATGCTGACCGTCTCTACAGAGAGTAACTGAGGAGGTAGTGGGAGAAGGGTCTCTCGCTGCATGCACTTTTGTACCTTTAGGATCTTAAATGACATGGATGTATTATCTTTTAAAATACATTTAGATTTTTCAAAGAAGGAATTAAAAAAAGATCTATATGTAGAGGCATGAAGAGATATACAAGATCCATAATTAAACAAAAATGAGTTGCTAACAGGGTGTCTAGTGTGAGGCAGTCTATGTTGTTTTTGTAAAAGAGAATATTCACATATAGTCTTGGAAATACATAGAAAACGACTTGAGGGATACCTCAGAAAACAGGAATTCCCTTTAGGGAAGCTGGAAAAACAGAGGTCCTGTACTTTCCATTGTATCCCCTTCTGTCCTGTTTGATTTTTTTAAATATGTATTGCTGTTATGATGATGATGATGATGATGATGATGATGATGATGATGGGATGGTTAAGGCGAAAGGAAAGGTCCGTGAATGTTACGTGGTCCTGAGCCAGTCCTGTCTCCTGCTGTCCCAGCTCCGCCATGGTGGGCATAGTAACTCCATGATAGGATGCCCAGACCAACCTCCAGGGCTAACGTAAAGCTCAAATCCAGAGACTAATATGGGCAACTCCAGCACAGGGCCAGGCACTGAGGAGGTCTCCTTCTTCAAAAATCTCTCATTGAAATCCATGTGACAGGATCACAGAAGGGAGCCTGCAGTGTGGGAACTATTCACTATCATCACTGTGGTGGTGAGTATGTGAACCTACACAGGTGATAAAACTGCATAGAGCTAAACACAGCTCATATGCACACACATGCACACACACGCACACACACACACACACACACACACACACACACACACACAACATAGACACAGATAAAACAAGAGCCATCAGAACAAGTCTGATGGAAAATTTCAGTGTCGATATCCTGGTTGTTAAGTCATACTGTAGTTTTACAAAATGTCTCTATTGGGGATACTAGGTTAAGCATTCATAGGCTGTGTTCTTTGTTATAATAAGTGACTATGCAATCATCTAAATAAACACTTTCATTTTTAAAAGTTTATGTGCTTCTTACAGCCTCATGAGCTTAGCCTTGATTAGAAGAATTGTCATGAGCATCAAGGATACAGCAGAGATGGAAAGAAGAAGACAAGCTGCTGGAAGGGGAGAAAGAAGGCTTTATGAACCCTGCAATTTGCCCAGTGTCCTCTGGGAACTACATAGGAGCCATTGCGGTGCCTTCCCTGCAGTGGCACAGGGAGCTGGACTGAAAAGGACTCAGTCCTGGAGGCTGGGTCCTGGAGAACAGAGGTCAGAAGGAAACGATGGCTGCCAAGGAGTTCTTTCTCTGCCTACTTGGAGTGCGGTAGAAATGTAAGGATCTTCCATCTGGCAGTGCTTCTAAGCAAGTGGCTCCTGCTCTCTGAATCTTGGCCTTCTCATCTGTCAAAACGGGTCTGCACTTGGACCTGGCAATTTCCTGGTGCTCAGGAAATGTGGTTTCCCTCTCCTCAGAGAACCAAATTCATGGAGCAGAGGTCTGTAGTCTTCTGAGGGGTGTCCTTCACATCTCTGCCTATAGCCCCTTCCCTTTAGGGAGGAATCACACTTGGAAAGACAAAACCATGTTTATCTAAAATATCACCAGTACATCCCCTCACAAGAGATGCTTTGTTGGAGCAGCAACTATTCTACTTCTAAAGGACACTTTCCAACCTACTCAGTGTAGGTCTGGAGCACTGGGCTGGGAACAGCAGTGCCCCCAACCTTGGCCACCTACAGGCTTTGTGACCCTGGACAAAGCATTTAACCCCTCTGTGCCTCAGTTTCTTTATCTCTAACTTAGGGTTAATAACCCCAGGATGATTATGAAGATTAAATTAAATAGAATAATATAGAAGAAAAGGGCTTGCAAAATGCAACTATTATGTGCTATTACTATTAACAATCCATTTGGTGAAAGAATGTATCTCCCTTCCACTGTTGCCTGTGGACATGGACCAATACTCCAATGGATGGAGAGAAGTCATCAAAGGAACATTATATAGCCAGGCACAGCTTCAAGTGCCAGACTTAAGTAAATTTATCCTCACAACAATCATTTGCAGAAGTTTCTACTGTTATCCTATTTTCAGATGAGAAAAATGTCACAGAGGTTAATCTACTGAAATAGCTAAACTTCCCACATAGCCCCACTCCACAGGAGGTAAGTAGTAGCCACTCCTTTACCTAGTGTGTGTGTTCACCAGTTTGCTACAGTCCCCACCACTCTTTGTTGCCACCTGACATTGAAACTGAGATACTATTTTCATTTCTATAGTCCCTTACACTATTGCTCTTCTTATGATAGCAACACAGTTCTTGGTACCATGTCTCTATCAAAAATTGAAAAATAGAATGTAAATCAAGGAGCCATGAGTTTTGCCTTGGAGAAAGTGAAGAATATTTATATAGAGTCAATCTGCAGACACCTGTCTCATTCACACATGTGCATTACCAGCTCCACTAGAGCTGCCTTATAAGGCATTCAAGGCTGTGCACTGCTCATCTCTAAGGGTCCTGTTCAGTCATAGTCTGCACAATTGGCACCTCCCATAGTCCACAACCTGCACAGCTTGACATGGCAGTGTTCTCAGGAGGCTTGGCATTGCGATTTCAGGTCTCAGGGCCCTCAGCCCATCCCCGAGTTGTATATTCAACATGAACCTTCTGTAGGTCCTACACTTGCCTGCCCTATGCAGTTTGCCTCTATCTCTCACCAGAAAGCCCCAAGGCAAGGCTGAATCTGGGGCTGTGTTACTCTATACCAGGCCCTTGTGCTTCCTTAAACTACTTTAGATAAAGCAATGAAGATGACCATCAGTGATAATGATGCCTGGATGTCAGCACTTCCCATAAGCCTCTGAAAGGGGATCTAAGATACATCTTCTGATCTGTGAAACCCCCATATTCAGCTTCCACAAGTGGGAATTCCCTTGTTTAAGATTGGGCCTCACACAATAGCTGAAAGAACCATTTTTCAAAAAACTTTAAAAAAAAAAACTTATCCCCCTTGCCTGTTCATCTATTTCTAGAAATCTAGCCTTAGAAAATCATAAAGAGGGAAGAAACATGGGAAGAAGGGGGAGAGGAGGGAGGGTGGAAGGAAGGAAAGGAAGAAAAAATTATATTCATAAAAATGTCCACTAGGCAAAAACACACCCAAATGATTATGATGAGTGCGTAGTTTTGTGGTAAAAGATTATTTTAGTTTCATTTTTTGAAAACTTTCTGCAATGTTGTGTCTTAAAGACTCCAGGCTACCCAGCAGCCCCTTAGGTGTGCAGCTAAGAGCAAAAGCAAGACTCTGAAGCTAGATTGCATGGTTTCCTAGCGCAGCTTCTCCGCTCCCCTGCTGAGTGTCCCCAGCAAGCTCCTTAACCTGTCTTTGGCTCAGTTTTCCTTATATTTAAAATGGGCATAATAGTAACACCTAGCTCTTAATAAGTCCTTCTAAGATACTATTAGTAGTGACAACAGGGGTTGTACATCATCTCTGACTCACCAACTCACCTCAAACCCCCATCACACTCCAGTATCACCTTGCTTGTCTTGCAACTCAAATGTATCCCAACTCAACTCTTCTGTGATACACCTCCAGTTCCAGGGGATAGCAGAGGAGGAAAGATTGGATCCTGAAAGCCACCCAACCCCAGCCACCCTGTACCACCTGCTGGCTCCCAACAAACTCTTTGGCCCCTCTCCCTCCTGAAGCCCCCTCCTCAATGTCCCCACACCCTGCCTTTGAGGAGGCCTCTCTCCTCAGAGCCACCTCTTTCTCAGCCTTTCTCCAACTTTACGACCATTATCCCTCGAAGATTGACATGAAACTCTGATCCAAAGTTAAATAGCAGAAAAAATCTTTAATTAATTTCACATTTTTATGCTAACATATTTCAAAGTAAACTATATCTGTATACTCCAATACATATCTTGAAGAAATATGAACTTTTTTTTACATAGTCAAAATACACTATCATTGCTAACAACAACATATTTTATTAACGCTATTTAATAGTTTGTCCATAGGCAAATTCAGAGGCAACATTTTTAAATTTATAATGTTTTTCTCCATCTTTCTTTTTGAACTTTGTCAGACATAATGATGGGGACTGGTAGAGGTACAAAAAAATACTCAAAGTCCCTGTATGGCTAAGGCTTCAGGGCATGCCTATCCTCCTGGAGGGGTAAATCAGAGATGAGGCAATAGCCAACAGATTTTACAGACATGGGTCTTTTGATCCAGCAAACCTAATCCTAGAAATTTATTATATGAGTGTCTATCCTATCAACCAGGGGTGCATTTAGGAGGGTGTTCACATAGTGCAGCCAGTGAAGCCAAAACAGAACATCTGAAATGCCCATCACCGGGACAGTTCATTTAATTAGGGTGGTGATATGCTCTGGAACCTTTAACAAGTCCCAGGAAAACTAAATGCAGTACCTGACCTTTGCTTGGGTCTATGTTTGAAGGGGCATTATTGGGTTAATGGACAGAATAGGATTACAGAGAGTAAAGTACTGTGCTGAGCCTAAAACTGTGGTGTATTGATGTAAAAAAAAAAATATTTTTAGTCTTAGGAAATGTATACTAAAGTCTTTAAAGAGCCATGATGCATGCAACTTATTCTCAAATGGTCCAAAAATGTATATTATACATGCACAATATACATAATACACTGTGCTTACATATACTTACAGACACACACACAGATAGAGAGAGAGAGAAGGGGAGGAAAGGGGAGGGGAGGAGAGGGAAGGAAAGAAAAAATGACAAAGCAAAATGTTAGCAATGGATGAATTGGGGTAAATGGTATACAGGTGATTTTTATACTATTCTTATTCTTAACTTTTTCTGTAAGTTTGAATTTATTCCTAAATAAAAAGTTTAAAAATAAAATAATAAGGTAAATTAATATAACCAACATTCATAATCTCCAAAACAAAGGGAAGAAGCCAGATGCTCCAGGCAGTATGGCAGTGCACTCTGTTGCTGTTTATGGAAAAATACAGCAGCCTTAGATCTGAGCCTACAGATGCACAGACAACCTAGGAAGCTCTCAGAATGCTAGTAGTAGGAGGAGTGAGGCTATCATCCTCAAAGACAAGAAAAAAGAAAAGGATACGAACACTAATTTAGTTAACCCTCAGGTCGTGCCATAAGGTCAGGAGTCCTGACTTTGCTGGAACCATCCTGATTTCAAATGCCCACTCTGACCTTTATTAGTACCCTCATACATGGCCAGCTAGGAGTCCAGGGTGCTGTTTGCAAACTGTGTTGTCATAGTTTGTACATGTGGCTACACAACCCCTGCCAGCCCTGTCCTCCCCTCAGTTCTACACAGGAGGGTCAGGGCTGGTCTCCCAGGTTCAAGTCCTGGGACCCACTTCTTCATGGGTAGTACTTGTACTGGGTTTGGCTTGGGGTCTTTGCAGCCACCCCCTAGGTGCTCTAGCCCAGTCCAGCCAATGCTACCTGGAAGCATCTTGCTGAGCAGACAGCCCAGAATCCTAGACCCTTGTGACAAACAAATCCTGTACCAGCCAAGATCAGGCCTCTCTATCAATGTCGCCTTACCTGTGGCCCATGGCAAGCCTATAGAGGCGATGGGATTGGCCCTCCAATCCCTGCCTTGCTCAGGCCCTCTGAAAACGAGTCCTCTGGAGGGAGAGTCAAGACCTTTTAGCAGATTTTAAGAAACAGGAAGCAACCCCTTGTTCTGCCAATTTTCACCACTCCCATCAGTTGGGACCAGAATAACAAAAGAAGTTTCCTCTCATGTGCCTACTCTAGTAGGTTGATAGTGCTGCCCTGGCATTGTGATGACAAGGATTCGGAGGCACTCACTGTCCAAGCTTGAAAGACAGAGTATATTGATGATCTACTGGCCATGTCTGCATGATATGGAATGAGACTGGCTATGCAGCCTATATATTTGCCATACATGAGGTAGGTCTTGCCTTTCCCCAAGTTGTAAGCATGACCTCAAGCAGAGAGAGATGGAGAGAGGTTATTAGCAGAATTACTACTATTACTACTACTATTATTACTACTTTTATTATAACTACCAGTTAATGAGTGCCTACTATTAGCCAGACATTTATAAATGCATCCCCATAAGAGTCTTAAAAGTGTTAGGAAAATTAGCAAGGGCTGGAGTCTTACTGATTTCTTAACATCTGTTGAACTGAGCAGTGGGCATCATAACCCCATTTTACAGCTGAGGCAACTGAGGCTCACAAAGTGTTTGTCAAGGTCCCACTGCTGGTAAGTGGTAGAGCCAGCAGTGGACCCAAAACCTGGGTGCTCTCCAACCCCCACTCTGCCTCTGCCCCATCTATCTGTCCCATTTCAGGGCCTGGCCCCTACCTGCCTCTTTTGGAACTTCCTACCCTGAGTCCCCAGTAGATATGGGGGGTGGGGTGGGGATAGGACTACAAAGCCATGGGTGCTACTGAAAGGAGTGGCAAGGTGGATAGGGACTACCCACCCCCACAGGCAGTGGACAGGGGCCTTCCTGCATTCGTTACTTGCCTCCAGCCCAGGTTCTTCCCACAACACAGCAGTGATAGATAGTTTGTGAAATACCCTGAGCTTGCGGTTGACCAGAATTCTGAAATAATTCCATTGAGACCGGAATTCATGCAATGTTCTGTATCCTGATGTGGTAAAGAAGGCAGCCGCGGGAAGGGGGGTTGGGGGAGATGAGGGGGAAGGGGATGTGAAGGCCCAAAGATGGTGAAGCAGCCTTCAGTCCCTACAGCAGGGGCTCCTGCTGCCCCCCCTCACCCACGAGCTCCGGAAGGCCCATCTGACAGGAGCGGAACCGTGATAAGCACCACCTGACCAGGAGGCCCCAGGCAGAGAGATTAATGCAAAAATTGTCAACATCCTCCCTACTCTACACTCCCATAGGGGAAACAGAAGCATATGGAGACACATTGGGAAAGGAAGGCAGAGTCCTCAGCCAGAGATAGGCAAGAAAACAGACAGCCTGCCCCTGTCTCTCACCAACACCCCCACCCAACCAGCAGGGCCCAGTCCCAGGCACCCTGAGTGGGAAGAGACCAAAGTGTGGGAAGAGACCAAAGTGTGAGCATCATGGCGGCCAGTTTTATTACTGAGCTGGCCCCCAGCCTGAGCAGGCCCTTACTGTGCAGGGGGATGGGTGGTAGCCTATAAAGGCCCCCTCGAGCTGGAAACATCCCACAACTGGGGTTGCTCCTGAGCTTCTGTGTCCAGGACTAGAGCCTCAGACCAACCAGGGCTCCACCAGGCACAGCCAATTTTCTTGGCCAATGAGCTGGAAGGGAATTGAGCTTTTCCTTGTCTGGGGTCCCCCTCCCAGCACTGCAGAGCCTCCCTCTACTGCAGCTGGGCAGGGACTCTGGGCTCAGACATGGCAGGAGGAAAGCAGGCCCAGGGCAGCTCTGGAGTTACCATGTTCAAGGCATCCCTCATACTGGCCTCCTAGCCAGGAAACCAGAAACCTAAGGGCAACTCAGTGGGTTTTCTATACAGCAAAATGCATTCACTGAAAGGGCTGCCCAATACTTGGAGATTATGAGCTTCCCACTGTTTCAGAAAAATAGAAAATAAAACTTTTTCTCTGAAGAAATGATGGTACTAGTCAATCAGATGTCACTTACTGAAGACCCACTGGTATATTTAGCTAGCTACATGGGTTTCCATCTTTAAATCATTAAGTTCATTCTTTTAAGTCATATTTCAAGATTTGTTTGGGAAGCTCTGAGCCACAGGCTTCTAATAGTGTCCCAGGCCCCACCTCTCCCACCAGCTCCCCTCCCCTGTTCTTTGCTGCAGTGAACCTGACTTATGGTTATTTACTGTTCTCACTAGCACTATGTAGAGTCAACCATGCCCCACACCCTTTGGACCTGCTCTCAACCCATGTGTTCCAAGCCAAGGAACCTCGTTCAAGTCCCATCTCTCGCTCCTGGAACAGCTCCTCCATACGTCTGCATACACAGGCGGGGTGCACTGGGGTCCATTGTCCAGGTCTGCTGGCATCTAGGGACAGGGCAGGCTGCAAGCTCTGCCCCAGGTTGCATCCTCACCCACAGAACAGTGAGGATCCAGAGTGTAAGCCTGGTGCTGTCCTGTGTGACACACCCCAGAGGACTGGGGCTACAGACCAACCAAACCCCTGGTTCCTTTTTAATCATTCCCCTACCTCCATTCCACACTCAGCTATTGCAGTTGCCTGTCACTGATGATTTCCCTACAAACTCGTTTTCCTCAGTCAGTAGCCAGGTATAGGACACACACACACACACACACACACACACACACACACACACATGTGTATGTGCATGCACATTTGCATATACAAGCAGGGTCCCGGATCCTGGTAAGGGACATACTCGAGCAGGAGGACCAGAGTGGGACTAGCACAGGAAATTATTCAGACTGAGCACAGAGGGCAGCAACTGCTCCAGCCCAGGGCCATCAGGTGGAGCACAGGCCCCACATGGCTCAATCATCTGAATTTTTTCAAGAGGCGTAAAAAACTCAAAATTTTAAGGAATCTCTCCTGACTTTTAAATGTTGAACATGAATTCAGCTTTTCATGATGACAATAACATTCTTCAGGGAAAAAAAATACATCTGCCAGCCAGCTTGCACAACCTGCAGTCAGCAGCCAGATGACTTGCCAGGTTGCACACTACATGCTGCCAGTCAAGGTTGTGAGGGTACAAAACTAGCTGGGCAATGTCTTCTGAGCATCTTTTCTGGGCCCAGCTGAGGGCTAACATGAGTCACTTACCTAAGTCAGACCCAGACCCAGGCCTCAGGGATCAAGGCTGGGAGGGGTGCACAGAGACAGATCATTAAAGTAAAAGGAAACAAGGGTGTGAACACTCTTGTATAGACATGGAGAGTTTCTCTGAGATTCACAAGACATTATTAACCAAGTGTTCCTCTGGGAGAAAGGCTGGCAACTGGAAACTGGTAGAAAGGTTAAGGGGGCTTCTACTCTTCTCTTTATACCCTTCTGATCTGTTCGAATGTTTACCATGAGTGTGTATTACTTTTACAGTTTTTAAAACACTGGATAGGAATGTAAACCAATGCAGTGACATTGTTATGACATTGAAACTCAAATGCAGAGAAAGCCCAGCAAAGCAGTAACTGTCTCCATCTAGGAGAGAGGAAGAGAGCAGCAGTAAGCCTTCCTAGGGGTGATGCTGGGAGGCTGGGTTTTAGAGAATGCATAAGAGCTTTTCCAGGCAGACAAGAAGAGAAGCTTCCTTGCAGACCAAAGAAATCAGTGGCTTTCGGGGTCACTGGAGGTTTCCTTGAGTTTATGGAAAGACATCAATTGGACCTTGAAAGATAGAATTCAAATGGGAGAGGGGATTAAGGTGGTGGACACAGATCAAGCGTAAACATGGAGAGAACAATAGACATGGCATAGGTCAAAGACCAAGGAAACCAGCTGGGATTCCAAGAAGGCAATCTCCTAGTGCTACAGGGAGGTTCCAGAGCAGGGACTGTAGCCTGAGAATGTCCCTAATACCCACAGGACCTGACTATCTCTCAGAGGTCCAGGAGGACCTCAGTCCATCAATGCAGGACAAATAGCTACCTCAGGCACCCTACAGGTTCTGAGCAACGTGGCATGATTCGCCCCCAATTGGGAGCCAGTGGGTCACTAGGTTCACATACCGCTGGGACCTTTACTCACTTTCATGGGATCTTCAGCTGTCTTTCTCTAAACTTCAGTTTCCTTAGTAGAAAGCTCCACCTGTGGGGTAATTTTGAGGATTAATTAATGGTATGAGGATGTCAAATTTTATCATGGGGCCCAGCTTGGAACAGGAACTCTATAATAGTTACTGACATTTATCTGGCACTCTCTTTTAGGAGTGCTCTGCCACCACGCATTTGGTCTTTATAAGAGCCCTATGTGGTAGTTCCAGTGATAATCCTATGTGACAGGCAAAGAAACTGAGAGCTATCCACAGGGAGTGGTGATCTGAACCCCGGTAAGCTGGCTCCAGCATCCAGTCTATCACTCATTACATCTTTGATGCAGGTGCCACACTTCTTCATCCTTCCAAAGTAGAATTTGGTCACCCTCGATAGAGCATCTCTGTGCCAGAGCACAGGCCACCAACTGGCAAAAGTGACCCACAGCCAGAGAGAAATGCCTAGCCTCCGCTCTGGGTGCTGCCTTGCCCACCCTTGGAGAGAGAAGTGGATTTCCTGGGTGGGGGTGCCCTCTGGTGGTGATGGGCTCAGAATCCTCATTGGCCTCAAAATCTTTCAAGCAAAGTAGCAAGGTGAGACCAGCCTAGATCTTACCTGAACCTCGCTCATCACTTGGACCAGGGGCCAGATGCCCTATTTTGTGAAAGATAAACCTACACCCCAAAAAGGGAGCAGAAACTTTGTCCAGGGTCACAGAACATGTCCACAGAAGAACTGAAAGAAGTAGCCAGACTTGACACCCAGAGGCTGGCCTGTGGGATGAGGGGGACATCAACAGTAACTGAATGCCTGCTTTGTGCTTTATATGCATGGTCTCCCATAACCCTTATATAAGAAAAAATTATTCATTGCACTTGTTAAAGACAGTAAGAAAGATGTTATTCAAGGGGGACTCCAATGAGGTATTCCAGCGGGGGAGAGTGACAAGGCCCAACTCTGAATATAAGAGGGAATTTATAGCCACAAAGAAGGGTAGGATCAGTGGATGGAAAATACCTAAGGGGTCAGGGGTTGGTTCAGCTAAACTGACCTAATAGGATTCTTGCTGAAGATGGGCCAGGTGATCAGACATCACCTGGGAATTTGTGGGGAGAAAGAAACCTGAGCAGATATCATGAGTGGGGGATTCTGGCTGAACTGACTTAGCAGAATTCTTGCTAAAATTGAATTTTATGTAGAGATGAACGCAGAAGCCCAAAAGTCAGGGCCTCATTGAGAAGAGAGTTCAGAAGATCTGACCAGAGTTTGGTCAAGGAGAGAGTCTGTCCCCCGCACCCACTCTGGGATTATCCCATTCTATGGATGAGATTCAGGGGCTCAGATACCCTGATGATTCCAAACCCACCCCGAAAGCTAGCCTTCCAGACAGCTGCCATGTAACTGCCCCTGTGTTCCACTGGGTCCAGTGGAGTGTGGCATAAAACAAAAAGGACTCAATTTCCTCTTTGAAATGGTAGCCGAATTAGATAGGTGTTTTGCCAGCATTTAAGATCCACCTTCACTTCCTGTGCCATATGCTCTCAACCCCCAATCTAAATGTTTCCATAATAACATCCCACCTAGTACATCCCACCCTGGGCCAATGCCCAGCCCATCAACTCATTTGAGACTCACACCAATGACCCTCTTCAGTTAGAAAGTAACATTACCCCCATTTTAGGAATGGGGATATTGAGATTCAGGGCAGTTGACTACCTTGTCCATGGTCAAAGAGCTAGGAAGAGGCAAAGCCACTCTTCCAACGCAGGAAGCCTGCCCAGAGCCAGAGAGGCTGAGCTCTCTGTTATACCACCTCCTTCCTAATCAGGTCAGTTACATAAATCTAATTTAGTTTTAAATTAAACTTTGGATCACTACTATAAGTGGAAAACCAACAGAAGAAAAAACAAATAGAAGGTAAATCAAATAAAGGGATTTCTTTCCAGCCAGTCAAGTGATTGGAAAGCCTGGAGTTCAGGAGAAACTCTGTCTTGGTAAAGAGATTATGTGTTACAGGAGTGTTTAACTGGAGCTGCCCCACCCTGAGCTTTCTATGGAGGCCCACCCTCTGAGTCAGCGTTTTTCTCACCTCAACCAGGAACTGCATCTCCCTTCTTTCCTTTCCAACAGTGAGCATGGCTGGAGCTTTGGTCAAGGTCTCCATTCTTGGCCCAGGGTGGGTGCTACTCCCAGTGTTATGAGGAGCTGTTGTTCTGCTAGTTCCTGCCACATGCCTTGCTCCAGACTTGCCCAATGGTTGGGTGGCCCCAGAAGAGCCACTTCTCTCTACTCTAGCTTCCAATCCTCACTGTAAATGAAGATGAATTACACCTGCTTCCCAGATCTGTTGTAGGGACTAAACAGTTATCGAAGGCAAAGTCTGCAAAACAGGGCAGACGCCATGAGGTGGGACACATTGGTGGCCATCTTGGCAGAACCTGTGGGGCTCTAGTCCTCCCACTTCAGCTCCTTTGTCCAATCATACCTGCAGCCTCCTTTGGGATAGAGGGAAGATGGAGCCTATGGGCATCCATTACAGTAGGGT
Source organism: Macroglossus sobrinus (assembly GCA_004027375.1). Taxonomy (NCBI): domain Eukaryota; kingdom Metazoa; phylum Chordata; class Mammalia; order Chiroptera; family Pteropodidae; genus Macroglossus; species Macroglossus sobrinus. Next base: position 37,652 of record PVKZ01005664.1, read on the forward strand.
GAGTCATGGGAAGTGAAGGAAGATAGGCCATGTAGGTGTCCATCACTGGGGAGTGGGTGGTTGAGAAACAGAGGACACACAATGAGATACTCTAGGGTAAAAGGACATTGGATATACTCATAGAAAAGGATGGACCCCAAAAAGCTGAGCCAAGTGCCACCAGAAGAAGAAAAGTATGTTGAGAGCATAGTGGACACACATGAATAGAAATACACCACAAGCATTACACGTCCTCAGACGTGCACCCTATACAGTGGGGATGTTGGTGGGAATGGGGGATGGAAGTGGGAGTAAGGACAAATGAAGATACAACAGGGACAGAGGCAGTGTGTCCCAATCTGATGAAAAAATTAAAGTAGAAAAAATTAATGATAGAATGACTGCCCAGCACAGGGTCTAATTTATTACTGATTTAAAAACCTCGTGCTTCCACACCTAATTGTGGACTCTGGTTAAGGTCATCTCTCTGGGTACCTATGGTCTGTGTCTGTCAGATGGGAGCCCCTATGGGCAGGACTGTTTTCTGTGCTGGGTCCACAGGAGGACTGGGTCCTTAGTTACAGGTAGGCAGCAGCACTCCTAGAATCATAGGACAGCCACACTGGCAATTCACAGGCCCTTAAAGGGTCCTAAAATCCTCTGCGCGCGCACACACACACACACACACACACACACACACACACACACACACACACCACAGCCTGACATAATACTTTCCTGGAGTTCCCTCTGCCCCTTCCATGACCAGGGTGCACGTAGATACTCCAGCCCAAACTGCCCCTCTCTAGACCTGTCAGGTTCAAAGTTTCCTCCTCAGGGCTTAGTCTTCCGTCTCTGACAATTCCCCTACCCCACCCTCATGCTACTGGAGTCCCTCATCTGGGTCTAGTCACCAGAGGCCATCTGGCATCTGGTTTCCTACCTGGCTCCATTCTGGCTCTGAGCTGCACCACACCCCAGGAACCTGGTCTCACAATGCAGAAAAACCTGAGCTTTCTGGAAGAGATCTGGGTGCCAGGGGTGAGAGCCTGTACCTTCATATAGTTTTCTTCCAATATTCTCTCACTACATGAACAGGCCCACGTTCCCCACTCCAAGCCTTGTGCTGAGTACAAAACCCAGGCCCTGGCCTGGGCTCCCAGCCTGGTGGAGGGAAGCACCAAGCCCTAAAGGGGAAGGATCAGAGTGATGACAAGAGCTGGGGCTGACAAAAAACAACAGGTGCTCTCCATAAGAGAAACCCTAGGGAGACAAGACACAGGAGCAGGAAGGGAGAGCTGTGTGATGAGATGGTGTGTGTGAGAGCGCTATGCAGGGCCTGAGGGTACACAGAAGTGTTTCTACAGTGAGGATACCCCTGGAGCAGCTTGCATGCCCTGTGTGCACATAGAGGAAAGACTTTGCGGATGAGGGAAGGTGCTCCAGAATGCCATGTCTACCCACTGTGCAAGCTCCCTTGGCTGCAAAGTGGGGTAATAGTATCTACTGACAGAGTGGCTCTGACAGTTAAGAACTGAATGCATAATGTGACCAGAGCAGTGCCTGGCACCAAGCAAGTGCTCTGAGTGTCAGCTGTTATTATGACAGTTTGAAGACTTCCTAGCTCCATAAGGGTGAGGACTTTGCCCACTCTCCTTGATGTTCCCAGGGTCAAGGGCAGCACCCAGAACATGGTAGGCACTCAGAGAAAATCTGGCATATGTGAGTTGGCCCAGCAGTGGATATGCACATACATCAGTGTGCCCATCTGTGCGAGCGTGTCTGTGGGCCTCATGGGTGTAGAAAGGCAAGCATGACCAAACACTGGAATGGCTGCCCACCTGTGGCTGTGAGCCTTCGCTGTCCCCTATGAGGGCATACATGAAACAGACAGAGAGACTATCCCTTCACTGCTAGTGCAGGTCATGTAGGGTCAGGAAAGATCCACTCACTTATAGTACAGGAAACCAAAATGGGTCCTGCTTCATAAGAGACCGGGCTCAGCTCTCCCCTTGAGAGCCCAGCCCAGCCCAGCACTGAGGATTAGTTGGAACTTCGCAAAACAAATAGAAAAAAGCCCTTTGCCACCTCCCTCCTCAATTGAGGCTGCTCCTGGGACTATACCCCACATAACTGGCCCCAGTACCCCAAAATGTCTATTCCAAAAGAGGCCTCAAACATCTTTGTTTAGGAAGACTTTAGGCCAGGAGAGGAAAGGGACTTGCCCAAGATCACCCAGGGGCTAGCTGAAGAGCTGGAACCTCAACCCTGTGCACTCCCATAGCCCTGTCTGCTGCTTGAACCATAAGTAACAAACACTAAAAGAAGCACTTTGTAAACTTGTAAACAGCTACACTTTTTCCAACAAAAGGTTATACTGATCATTCTAGTATCTGTTGAGGTAAGAGATTGCATTTCTTGAGCCAGCACTGTGAGAGGACTTTACTTGTATCTGGTCACTGAGTCCTTCCAGAGTTCTTATCGTATAGTCCCCAGTCCCCAGGGGAGCAATGTGAGACACAGAGTAACAAGCCCAGAGACTCATTGGGTGGCAGAAGCCTGACATGGTTATGACCACACCTTAAAGTGTGGGAGGACTGGTGAAGACAGCGAGTACCAGGGCCACAAGACAGTGAGGGTGCCAGGACCCACGCCTGGAGAGGAGGAGCTGGGGCAGCCCTGGAGGGAAGGTATGCCATGAAACCTGACTTGGAGGCAGAGGTTATGCAGCCACCAGGGCCTGGATAGGCATGGGATGGGGAAGAGATCAGGAGAGAAGAACAGGAGTTGGGGCATTCACTCACCTTTACAGCCAACACTCTGCGATGCTGCTCTTCCCACCTCCAAGCTGTCTTCTCCCAGGAATGTCTCCCCAATCCTTCAAACTAAATCTTTTTGTCACATCATCCTATTTTATTTCCTTCATAGCATTTATTACTACCTTTAGACATTTTCTAGTTTCTTGTCTTTCTAAAGGTCACACAAGACTTTATCCCACTTACCATATCTCTGGTACCTTAAAGCACAGTGCCTGACACACAGCAAAGATATGTGAAATGAATCATAGGTATTGATGTGCTGCCTCTTCAACTCTGCTGAGAGTGAGCTCCCAATCTAGGGAGACAAGCACTTGAGAGAGCAATGCCAAATAGTGTCAGGTAGGGGCCTCTCTGAGGAATACGGAAGGCTGCCCAGGAGAAGTTTCCTCTGTGGTACCGGTGGGCCCATTGCTTAGAGATCCTTCCTTCCCATCAGCATTCAAATGGGCTCCTGTCTTTCTCATCTTAAAATGAATCTTTCTGGATTCCGTCTCCTGAATGGAAGGCAAAAAAGGCCAGAATCTGGACTTCTCCCGCCCCATCATCACACACATGCAAATCCTGCAGACCCTGTGATTATTTCTATGTGCTTTTTCCGATGCCCAATACTAGTACTATTTTGTTCACTTCTGAGTTCCCTGCATTTAGTTCTGGGTCCATCATGGTAAGTATGGAACCAATCACCAGATGGAAGCTGAGAATTTCAAGGGCTGGGTTGGGAGTGCCATGGAGGGCTTGGCCATGGTCAGTGAGAGGCTGCTCTCTGATCTGGTTCCAGTATAGCACAGTCTATGGATTCCATCTTCCCTCCCTGTCATTTTCTGAGCCTGTGCAGGAAGGTTACGGACTAGTCTCCAAATCCCCAGCCAGAGTCCCAGAGTCCATTCCAGCTTCAAAATGGCGCCAGGCGGGGTCTGAGACAGCAAGCCTATGCCGAGGTCATGGGCCCGAGGCATACGTCCGGGGGCATTTCCTGTCTGGGCCTGCAGCCCCCAACCGCTAGCAGCGCGGTTTCCGGCGGGGCTGCGGCCAGGGCTTACACTATCAGCTCGGCACCAGACGCCCGGTCAGGATACTTGTGGTGAAACTGTGAGGGTGCACTCAGTCTTTTGGGGTTTTCTCTCTTGTCAGCTCCAAGACAAATGGAAGGGGGAAAGTGACACCCAGCCCTCCTCCTTCAGCCATATTTTCCCCCCTCTAAACCAGGGGTCCGGGGGCCTGCCACACGACTACCTATGGCTATAGGGGCAGCTGAAAGCTGCCGCCAATGATGGATGCCAGGATCAGGCCCCTGGGGTCGGGACTCCAAGGCTTTCAGATGGGGCTTGCTTGGGGGAAGGATGTCTGAATGGTGTCCAGAAGGCCCAGGGAGAGCTCTTCTCTACCCACCCACTGTGAAGACCACACAGGGTAGACTGGATCTGAGACCAAATGAGAGGTGTCAGGTGCATGAGGCACCTCACCTGCCAAGGTGGGGGCCAGGCCAGGGCCAAGGTTTTAGGCACAAGGCCCCACTTCATCCCTCACCCCAGGATTTACAAGGGAGAAAATTAGACCGTGTTTGCCACAGGGGAAGTCGAGGACCAAAGAGGGGCAAGGCTGCCCATAGCCTAAGTCGCTATACCCAGAGCTTAGAATAAGGAGATGGGAGGATGCCCGGCACAGGATTCCTCCTCACCCGTGGCCGTGAGCCCAAGGCACCGGGTGAGCCACGAGTTCGTTCTGGCCAGCCCAGCTGGCCCCGCAGCCCGCACAGGGCTTTTGGTAGCCCAAGTCCCCAACGCCAGCAGCCTGACTCCCACGCTGACCCCAGACCTTTCTAGTCGGTGCTGGGGCAGTGGTTGCCACACTCGCGCCCATAGGTGGCGCCAGAGCCATAGCATTGGCTTTGGGGAATGACAATCCGTTCAGCCTTTAAAGTGTGTGCAACTCGCGCATGCGCTGCTTTTCTACGCCTGTTAGCCATCTGCGCCTGCGCATTCGACCTGTTTTCCTGGAGCCCGCGGGTGACGTGTCCATTGATTTGAGACACTAGGGCGCAAGCGCGGCTCCCTACCTGGGCCTGTGACCGGCCCATCAGCCCAGTGCGGTTATAATGAACTCTTGGTGTCTGTCAACTTTACTTTCTTCTCCTGTTCCAAAAAGTGAAAAAAGATTTAACTCTATATTAAGGGATCTTAAGGGCTGGTTAAGAAACTGGGCAAACAGGCCTAGGTGGTACCTGCCCAGTGTGACCAAGGCCCCAGCCCTGAAGCACAAAGCTGCACCTGGACTTCCTTAGAGAAGCAGAGGCAGTGCTACAGGCCTGCTGGGCAAGTAAGTTGAGCAATTTTAGGGGAGCAAGGGAAGCCTAGCTCAGTCCTACCTAGGGATTCCAAGACCAGAACTCATTTGTTATCTTCCTCAAAACTGGTCTTACAGACGTCCCCATATGAAATGAATGGTACAATTATCCCTCAATCCACCCCACCAATATTTAAGCCATTCACGCATTTAGTAAGCCATCTACTATGTGTCATAAGGGTAAGCATATCAAAACTCCTGCACTATGAGCTCATCTAGTAATCACATGCATCCCAACTACAGCATGATGTGGAAAGGTACAGCTAAAAAAGGGGGGCACAATAGAGTTTGACTGAGTTTGAGAGATCACGAAAGGCTTTCCTGAGACAGTAACCTTTAAACTGTTACCTGAAGGATGAGCAGAAATTAACTAGGTAAAGACAAGGTATGAATCCAGAGAGGAAAAAGTGGGAGAAAGCAGTCGATTCCCACTACCTAAATCTGTCACCTCCACCATGTTAGCACATCACCACCCTGCCCAAGCCATCTTCTTTTGCCTGGATTACCAAGTGAGGTTCTCAAGCTTTCTCACGTACCCACTTATAGCCTTCAGCAGTTTGTTCTCAGCCAAAATACAAATCTGTGCATGTCTCTCACACACTGGTCAATATTCATTTTTAAAAAAGCCAAAAGCCTTCAAACTATACAGCCCTTGTTTTGGACTTTTCCTCTGCAGCCCTATATTCTATACTCTCTACCTTCCCCTCTGGATCCCCTTGGTCAAACTTTGGCCTGTCCCAGGGCCTTTGTACATGCTATGCTCTCTCTCTGGAATACTCTCTGCCCCATCACCCCTGCCATCTCCTACAGAGCTCAACTCAAAAGTCACTGGGCCTATCCCCAACTTACCCAGATTAAGCCCAATACTGTACAGTATATACCATCAGAGGACCCTGTCCCTTTTCCTCACAAGGTTTTATCACAATTTGTAATTATGAATTTGTTTGATCATCTGATTCTGTCCTCCTTCCATAAGAACTATCTCTGCTTCGCTCATCATTGTTTCCTTATGCCTAGTAGAGTATGTGATGCAAAACAGGTAATCAAGAAATACAAGAGTAGAGTCCTCAACTCCACCACTCCATTCTGCAACCCTACAAAAGGCCATTTTACCTTTATGGCCTCTGTAACCAGTATTTGTTATGCATACTTGCTCTAAGGAGCAAGTCCATGATGTAATGGATAAAAAAACATTTAATAAAAGAATTATCTCTGAAACTAAGTAATAAGTTATGAGAGATTTTAACAGAATGAATGTTCACAGTCCCTGATTTATTTTCATTTGGTCACACACACTTTAAAAAACATGCACACACTTGCAAAATATCCAAACACCAGTAATTAGAAGGGCATAAAGCAAGGACATAAAAAATATCCTAGGCTTTAGAACAAAACTAAACTAATATTAAAAATTTCTTTGTTCAAAACACAAAGATATTTTATTTCTAATAGAATTTAAGTTTTTGTTTTTTGTTTTTTGTTTTTTTTTTTAAAGGAAACACTTTAGGAGCAAAAACTAAGCTTCTTGTATAGCCTAAGGCAGAGCCTGGCTTCTCTTCCTTAAAGGCCTATTGCAAAATACAGATGCCAGCATTCACTGGCCTTGATGTTCACCATCTCCCACACACACACACCTGTCATCTGTAAGTACAACACCCTGGGCCCACCCTGGGGACAAATGGCAGGGGCTACAGAGCATCCAAGATGTGGTCGATCTTGGTAACCAGCTCCTGTCGCTTTCCCAAGATGAGCTTCTCGTTCTCGATGTACGTGTCTTTCTTGAGTTTGCCAGCCACCAGCCGCTCAGCTTCCACTGCTGACTTCAGCACCAACTCCTTGACCTGTGCATCCAGTTTCTGCATTTCGCTCACCTGACCAAGGCAAGAGAAGGGCAGGGCTTCAGAGTGGTCCTTTCACCCACACTGAGCAGGGTCCACCACCTCCCAAGCCTACAGACACCCAGAACTTCCAGAGCAGACACGCTGGCTATGGAAGACAGGTTTGGCTTCAAATGCCAGCTAGCTTTACCCACTACACACCCTGTTCCTTCAAACTCTGACTCTTATGAGCAAGTCCCTTCACCATCCCTAGGCCTTAGCTGTAGAATAGAATTATGAGGAATGAGTGTGAAAATATGTGAAATCATCTAGCATGGTGCCAGGTACAAAACAGGTACTCGAGGAACATTCATTCACCTCCCTTTAGCTTGCCAAATTAGGTGCAGGAATTCAATTAGGCAAAACTCCAATGGCAGTGGTGTAGCAGAGGAACTGAATGGCTCCCATTTTGTCACTAACTTGGTATAAGGCTGAAGACTTTTACAGCCACTTTCACTCAACATTCAACAAATATTTAGTGAACCATCAGCAAAGACAAATAAGGCATATGCCCCTCATAAAGCTGACACATTATAAATACTTAAACATATGAGTAAAGAATTTCACAAAATGGTAGGTGCTATGCAGAAAACAGCACAAAGTAAAGGGATTGCTGGGGAATGGCACATGGAGAGGGTGATCAGGAACTCTGAGGGGTACCTCCAGAGGGAGGGTAGGGTCTCATACTCACTTACAGGTCACAAGAACTCACTTACACAGCATGTCCCAGGATTCTCAGCACTTTACATGCACTAACTCATTTCACACTCACAACCACTATAAGTACTAATAGCATCCCCAGTTTAAAGGTGAATAAACTCATTCACAGAAGGTAACTTGCCTAGGTTTATAAAGTCTGAATCAGAGCCTGTATTCAAACACATGATGCTAATTCTATTATACCACAGCATGGGTTGCCTGGAGCCTTGTCCAGTCTGGCCTCCAAGAGAGGAAGCAGCTGCTCTCAATACTGGCCATGTGGACAGACAGTTCTCTAGAAGCTAGCAGAGCTTTCTCCAAACCCAGTTCACATCTAAGACACCAAAATTTCTTGTTCTACCACAAGGATTGGCGCAATGCCACAAATCTACGACTGGGTGCTACATTACCCTACAAGCCAGCAGCGAGCAAGAGCTGCCTGGTGTCTGACCCAGGTAGAATAGCTACACAGTGCTCTAGATAGTTGTGTATAATTCCCAAAAGTGGGGTATGGCAGGCAACAAGTCAAGTAATTCAGTAACAGCAGGCACTTACTTTGTCACACAAGTCAGAACCCTCTGTCTTTAGCCTGGACTGCAGCAGTGCAATCTCATTGGTTAAGGCCTTGTGTTCCATTTCCAGGCTCTTCTTACCGCCATTGAGGGTGGCCACATCCCGGGATTGCTTATACCTATTGACAGTCTCATCAAAGTGACGGTAGAGACCTATTCTCTTATTGACCAGAGTCAAGACCTGCTCTGTGATGCAGGCCACCTTCATCTTGGCTTCTGCAGCTGGATCCTGGAGGAGAGACACATTGTGTGACAAAACCAGGCCTGAGTCTATTCTGACCTTCACTTCCCAAAGAGCACCCACCACCAGCTGTGCAAACAAGAAAAGCCATCTTTTTGGAAAGTCAGAGAATCACACCTTTACTAACGCTGAATCTAGACCAGTTCAGGAATGGGCAAGACTGGGAACATGAAGATAAAGCAGATATTCAAAGTCCAGCAGGAGAGACAGATGGATTATGACAAAGGGTATTAATGCCAGAGTATTATATCATGATAAAGTGCTAAGGGAAGAGAAATCTTAGCGCAGGTCAGAAAAAGTTCCCAGGATGTTAATTATCTCTCTCTCCTTAAAAATGTCAAGGGTTTCCCAGAGCCTAAGGGGAAAAGCCCAAACTCCTTACTTTACTATTCAACAGGTATCTAATACAGAAGTCCTAACTTGGGAGCTCAAAGGCTGAATCTAGTTTGTAGATTGTTGATTTGCCTCATAATTAGTTTTTTTCAAATTATCAAGGCTTTAAAACAGACTGATGTATACACAAGAAATTCACTGAATAACCTATGACCAATCCAAATAATGCAGTACTCTGCCTCAATTAAAAAAAAAAAAAAAAAAAGAGGAAGATTTCCATGAAATGATGATGAGTGATTTTCAGGATATATTTGTTAAGTGAAAAAACTAAGGTACAAACAATATATTTGCTGCTAAATCTTACGTAAGAGAATTAGAATATATCTGCTTATTTTTGCAAAATAAACCAGAAAAAACATCCCAGGACCGATGAAGTTAGTTATCTATAAAGCAGGGTGGAAATTAGGTGGAGGAAACTGTACCATGTTCAAGTTCTGAATTTAAAACTTTTTCAATGTTTTACAAAGTCATAACCAAAATTAAATATTAACAATGATAGAGGAAAACTAGAATAAAATTCAAGCAGAAATAATGAATGTAATAAAGTTTCAGTTTAGTAACAGGAAAAAAAGAACTAAGCCAATTACCTTGAGAACACAGTACTTTTGAAAAAAAGAACTGAAAACAAATCTTGGACTCTGCCTGAGAGGTTTGCTGTTTGCAGTGATATAACTGTACCAATTCTGAAACTATTTTGTATGTTTATAGAATTCAACAATTAAATACACTGGCATTGCAGGGGTCCAGAAAAGAGGGAAAAAACAGCAGGAGAGAAGACATGCAAGAACCCAGTGGTGGGTAGACTGGAATGAAAGACAACGGTATTAACACATATTTTAAACATCGAATATATTTATTTCCGAACTCTGTCTGCCGAAAAGACTTAGAAATAGTGATAGTCCAAAAGCAATGATCATACCTACTAGCTCTCAGACCATGGTCTCTAGGTACCATTCTGCACTAAAAGGAAACCAAGGCTCTTTAGAGAAAGTAAAAGATATGCCTGAAATGTGTTGTTGGCCAACAATAAAGAAGTACTCAAAAAAAGGATAGAGATAATAAAAAGATAGTCAAATCTGGGGCAATTTGAGCATCAAAATAAATAGCACCATGGGACAAATGTAAGAATCCATGAATCCAAGAGAGAAAAAACTGGGCGTAGATGATAGAGGCTCTGTTCATACCCCTGGCGACCAAATCAAAGTTGTGATGGAAACAAGGAGCAGCAACAAGGAAAAATCGCCTGGGATCTAGATGAACAATCCACTTGATTATGGAGAAATCCAAGAAAGCATCTTGCAATGGCAGAAGGTGGGACAGTCCATGATGCAGAGCAGCCCGATCCTGAGCAGCTGTGTGAGACGGAGACAGTAGCAGCAATAGACGCCTCTAAAAGGGGACACGCCCGTGAGCAGATTTCACGTGACGGATCTGCTTGCTCTACTCATCAGTGATGATTCCGCTGAGCGCAGAGGGAACCAGGGACATACAGGGAGACACTGTCGAAGTGAGGGCCAATGCGAGACTCTCTCCATACAGAAGTGCCAGTGGTATCCATTGTTTCCTGTTAAGCCCTCCCCCTATCAGTGCGAGGACACAGCACGGCCATAGCTGTGACCTCAACAAACTGGGTAACAGAGGTCGTTCTGCCCAGAGGATTCCCTGAAACCCTGCCTCCCCCAACTCATGGCCTCACCCAAGCCACGTGCTCAGCGAGTCAAGTGCTCCTTGCCGAGACTCACACTGGAGGAGGCAGCTAACCTCCGTTTCTGGTGTGGCCTTTTGAGGCAACTATAAGCACAGCATCTGTGGACTGCTTGCTAAATCTTAACGGGTGGCCCCAGACGGGGAGAGGCTGGGGCTAAATTTGGCCTACAGCTGAACCCCTCTCAGGACTGTGCCACTGGACATTTACTTCACAAATCCACACTAATAAGACCGGGAGACTTAGGAGCTTTGCTTAGTCCACTGAAACAGACATGAAAAGGCAGCCAAAATGGGAAGACAAAGAAGTAGAAACCATGAGAGAAGAGAACAGAGATCCAGATATAATGGAGTCAAGTAATCTAGCAGA